>JAGXJF010003082.1:0-278576 GCA_019208055.1 Stipa capillata
TCTCCACTACTATTAAAAGGACGAGTTTTTCTTCTCTAGAGTCACCCCGGTTACTGTACACAGACATTTCTCTGCCATCCGATCAGCACCATCCAACGGACGAAATCGTCGCAATGTTTCGCCCGCGTTTCGTGCGGTGTTTCGCTCCCTCCTTTTCCGCGTGCTAATCCGATCGCGCGCTGCCCCGCCAGCCCCGCCTGCCTCCCCCGCCCCGTAAGCCTCCGCCTCCCGTACGCTCGGCCCGCAATCCTCCGCCGCCCCGCGGCCCGCGCGCTGCCCGGTGTCCCGCCGCCCGGATCCCCTGTGTCCCGCCGCCCGGATCCCTTGTGCCCCGCTGCCACCGCTGCCGCGCTGCTTGCCCCTGCCCCCGCGAGCCCACACACGTCGCCCTCTGCCGCCGGCGCCGCGTCGCTCGCCCCTGCCCCCGTCGCCCTCCGCCGCCGCCGCGCTGCTCGCCTCTTCCCCCGCGAGCGCACCCACGTCGCCCTCTGCCGCCGGCGCCGCGCCGCGCCGCCCGGTGTCCCGCAGATCAGCGCCGCGCCGCTCGCCCCTGCCCCCGTCGCCCTCTGTCGCCGCCGCGCTGCTCGCCTCTTCCCCCGCGAGCGCACCCACGTCGCCCTCTGCCGCCAGCGCCGCGCCGCGCCGCCCGGTGTCCCGCAGATCAGCGCCACGCCGCCTGCCCCTGTGCCCCGCTGCCACCGCCGCCGCGCTGCTCGCCTCTGCCCCCACGAGCCCACCCACGTCGCCCTCTGCCGCCGGCGCCGCGCCGCTCACCCCTGCCCCCGTCGCCCTCTGCCGACGCCGGAGCTGCCCCTGCCGACGACGAGAGCGAACTGCCGCGGGCGCAGCCGAGGACAGAGACGACGCTCATCTGGATACGTTTAGGTTGTACTTGCTTCCACATATAAAGATCACCGGCTGACAACGATGCACACGCCCATTCCACCCCAATGTGATCAAGATTTGCAATAACAGTAAGTTTCGATGCCTTTCCTTAATATCATTATCCTCATATTTTCAGTATTTAGCAACAATTCTCAAATACTTGTTATTGTCTATCAGAGATCAAACTTATTGAAGTACCTTGCTTGTTTCAGAAGTTTCCTAATGGATCAGATGTTATGAGTGAGATAGTTAGATCTAACTGCACTGACAGGATGAAGTCGTATCTTGAAGCTGGCTGCAGCCTTCACTGCTAGAACATCTCCAACTTGAATCAGTGTGAGTTATTTAGCCTATCTTGAGTTATTTATTCTTGTATGATGACTGTTATGATTTGCTTATCTTGAGCCAATCAACAGAAATAAATTACCTATGAGAGTGTGTTTTCAAAAGAAAAAAATCAATTCAGAAATTATAACCGAACAGAATGATTGATACGGTATGCTTATCATGAACCAATCAACAGAAACGAATTGCCAGATGATGAATATGTTACACGATGACACGAATTTTGATGCACATTCAAGAAAAAAAATGATGATTACGTTTTATTTTCCAAGAAAACAATACACAAATATGCCATTGTGTTGTTTACTTTTTCCCTAGCTGCATCAGGAAATATAACAGTAAGTAAATTTTTATGTAATACCGATTACAGATTTCTCAAAGAGTGGAACAATGTCTTTTATTCCAATGGCTGTTAGACCTATCATATACATTGTTTGTTGAAACAAGTATTGCAAAGCATTTTAACAAGATGTAATATACAAAGCGATATTTGCATACGAAATGATTCAGATGGTCATCACCACTTCAGTTTCACCTTGAGTTTAGTCTCATTCTTAAGAGGTTTGATGGTGAAATATAATATTTGAGCACAATAAAAAATGCTAGAGACGTAGCTCATCCAGTCAAACAAAACTATACCCAGAAAGCTACAAGAGACGTGAACAATGTCCTTTTGTAAGATGTATAACAATGTGCTTTCTTCAAGTCTTTTGGGAGCAACTAGATGTTATTATCCAGGAGCATTCCGAACCGACGTTGTTGACTGCATTCTTCGTCTTACTTTGATGGAGCTGATTATTCTTTTGTAAAGATGATATGGAATAAGATAATCAAGTCATCGATTATTCTTTGGTAACCTGATAGGGTAAAAGACAATAAAGGTGGATACCTCACTTTAAGTCCTAAAAGATTCACTTAAAAAAGATTCACTTTATACTGCTTCATATTATTTGCCGTATTATGTGCAGTGTGTTGAACTTAATACTATTGTGGAGTTTGATAAGGTTAGTCACTGCGTACCTACCTCGGACATGTCGTCTGCAAGGCGAACTGGGGGTCGCTCTCCGTTTGAAGACGTCACCAACACAAGCAGCCAAGGTAATATTGATCAACTTGATTAATCAAGATGTTGAGTGATGGGGCTCCCCAACTGAATATATGGTACCATTTTTAAGATTGTGTGTGAACTGACGATTTCGTTCAATCGACAATATCCACGGCACCAACGGTAGATGCGAAAGAACGGAAGAGGCAAATGGATAGGGACCGTTATGCACAAATGTCTGTTGAGAAGAAAGCTGAATTGTTAAACAAGTTGCGGGAAACCCGTCAGCAAAAGAAAGCTAAAGCTCCATCGTCGACGCTGACGTCCATATCCACACCGATTTCCATATCCCCTGGTATGATAAATAGGTTTTTTTTAACAACCATAAGGTTGCATCGTTGACGTGTTCTCCTTTTTCAGTGTGTGCTGACGATAGTCGACTGGGTTCAGGACAATCCGCAATCACGGAACTTCGACACACACCATTCATAGACGGTGTGTATATTTGGACATGAAACACCATGATAACCGGAGATGTAGTATTTAATATTTAACTTATGGATAATTGTATCTGCAGTCATGCCCACAGCTCTTACGCAGTCTTTTGCTCCTGCATATGGTACCTCAAATATATCACTTCCACAACCGGCCACTGCATTCAGCAAGGAAAATATAAATCCTGCCGATGATTTTGATTGGCTCCGAAGAAATGATACGTCGCCTGCAAGGCGAACTGGGGGTCGCTCTCCGTTTGAAGACGTCACCAACACAAGCAGCCAACGTAATGTTGATCAACTTGATTAATCAAAATGTTGAGTGAGGGGCTCCCCCACTGAATATATGGTACCATTATTAAGATTGTGTGTGAACTGACGATTTCATTCAATCGACAATATCCACGGCACCAGCGGTAGATGCGAAAGAACGGAAGAGGCAAAGGGATAGGGACCGGTATGCGCAGATGTCTGTTGAGAAGAAAGCTGAATTGTTAAACAAGTTGCGGGAAACCCGTCAGCAAAAGAAAGCTAAAGCTTCATCGTCGACGCCGACGTCCATATCCACACCGATTTCCATATCCCCTGGTATGACAAATTATTTTTTTAACAACCATAAGGTTGCACCGTTGACATTTTCTCCTTTTTCAGTGTATGTTGAAGATAGTCGACTGGGTTCAGGACAATCCGTAATCACAGAACTTCGACACACACCATTTGTAGACGGTATGTATATTTGCACATGAAACACCATGATAACCGGAGATGTATTAATTAATATTGAACTTATGGATCATTGTGTCTGCAGTCATGCCCACAGCTCTTACGCAGTCTTTTGGTCCTGCATATGGTACCCCAAATATATCACTTCCACAACCGGCCACTGCATCCAGCAAGGAAAATATAAATCCTGCTGATGATTTTGATTGGCTCCGAAGAAATGATACGTATCAATTGCCAAACTTTCATGTACGAAATGGAGCTTACAATGGAGAGACTCCTTTTGCCAGTTTATCACGTGCCGGCATTCAAAAATCGGCAATCGTTGAAGAAATTCCTCCACACAATACTATAGGTATTTATTATTTATACATTTATTGATCCCTTTTGTGTATATAAATATTAATTATTTGACTGCCGATCAATTATTAGATGACACTGATCAACCACTTGATGCATATGGAATATTTGAACCCGTGGATAAACCATCCAACTTGGAAGGTATATTGTCTTCTGCATTTTCAGAATTTTTCTTCATCCATACGTCATTCTTCCTAAAAACTTTCGACGTTCAAACGTGAAGCAATATCTTGCCTCCAAGAATGCTCGGATGTTGTACACCATGCAGACGTACACCATGTAGAAGCTGGATCTGATGATGATGAAGAAATTAGGTTATTCAGTGCACAAGGTACATTCATTGATGCCATGTTGAAGTTTCAGTGCAACACTCTCTCATTCTCACCCTTTATTAATTATTAACTATTACATTATTAACAATATGTATTAATATTTTGCTAGATGTTGACTTCGAATCGTACCGAGTAGAACAACTTCCTGTTGATGGGATCCAGATTTAGGATACTTATGACAACATCTACAAAGACCTTCCAAAGAAACACCATGTATTGAAGTCGGTCAGGGACTGCATCCATTGTGGAGCCATGCGGTTCCAGTTTGAGGGACCCGCATTCTGTTGCAGAAAAGGAAAAGTCAAGATATTTATTCCAGAGGTTCCCGAAGAGTTGCGACGATTGTTTACAAGTCAGGATGACGAGGATGCACAATATTTTAGACAACATATATGGTATTTCAACTCCCACTTCTCCTTTACAAGTCTCGGAGTTACACTTGACCATCGAGTTAGTAGTGCTGTAGGAACTGGCATATATACCTTCCGTGCACATGGTCAGTTGTATCATCGTCTGGACCATTTGGTACCTGGTTGTAATGGCCCTCGTCATTTGCAACTCTATATTTACGATACAGATGAAACATTGTCACATAGAGTTCAGAGGTCTCCAGATCTTGATATTAACCTCATACGGAATATTCTGCGGATATTAGATCCCAACCCTTATGTGCAAACTTTTAAGAGCATTGGGTCCGTTCCAAACCTAGATGAATATAGGATTTCACTAAATACAGATATAAGACTAGACCAACGAAGGTACAACGCCCCCACGGCTTCCCAAGTGGCTGCGATATGGGTTGAAGGGACCGACACACAGAACTGTTTTCGATAGGAGTGTTATCGTGTATGGAAGAGGAGATCGTCCTCGATATATCAGAGCATACCATGGGTGCTATGATCCTTTGTCGTATCCATTATTTTTTCCTGGTGGGGAGACTGGATGGAATCGTTGGATGCCATATAATGACGCCCATGATGACACCTTTCAAGACCAAGGTTGTACTTCTACACAACATGAAGATTTACCTACAGGTATTTATACACATCATTGATTTTTCTTGTAAAGTTTGGTCGCTTTGTTCATATGATGCTACTATTATTAACTGTTAGTTATATAATTTTGTTATCAATCATCTTATAGATGACAACCACAACGACAATCAAGATGATGATTTTATTACTAGGATGGGTGATGTAGTCGACTCTACAAGATATGTTAGCGCAAGGGATCGAGTATTATTGTTTCAAGCTGCAAGTCAGAAAAGCCCTTTTTAATATCTTGTTGTTTGGCGGCCGTCTTTTCCAACAGTGGGCTGTCGACATGTACATTAAGATTGAGTCTATGAGGCTTGATTTCTATTCCAAGCCAGAGAATCAGAAACTAATACGTGCTGAACTCTACCAGGTACTATGGATTGTATGATTTCTAAATTCTAAAATTATGATAAGACCATGCATAAGGTATGGAGCTGTTTGTTTAATTTTTTTTGTAGGGTGTTGTTGACATCCTAGCTGAGGGCGAGTCACGTGGTTCTGAGGTTGGTAAACGAATCGTGCTCCCACACACTTTTCCTGGAGGTGATCGAGACATGCAGCGAAGATTCCTTGATGCAATGGCGATAGTCCAGCGCTTTGGGAAGCCGGATTACTTCATCACGATGACCTGTAACCCATACTGGGATGAGATAACGACGAATCTTGCACCTGGGCAGACACCACAAGACCATCCAGATCTTGTGGCAAGAGTATACAGGGCTAAGCTGCGAGATATGCATGATCTTTTGATCAAGAAGAAATACTTTGGTGAAGTTGCAGCGTATGTCCATGTTACTGAGTTCCAGAAGAGGGGCCTCCCCCATGAGCACTTCCTGTTGATCATGCGCTCGGGTAGTAAGCTAACAAACCCAAGCGGTTACGATAGGATGATATCTGCAGAGATTCCTGACAAGGAGAAGTACGATGTATTGCATTCTCTGGTCATCAAACACATGCTGCATGGACCTTGTGGTGCTCTCAGAAAAACTTGTGCTTGCATGATAGACGGGGAATGTCGTTTTCGCTATCCTCGACAGTTCTGCCCCGCTACTCAGCAAGGAAAGGACTCATATCCTATCTATAGGAGGAGGGACGATGGGCGTCGAGTAAAGGTCAGGGGAGCTGTGTTGGATAATAGATGGGTGGTCCCGTACAACCCCGGTCTGCTTATGCTATATAACTGTCACATCAATGTCGAAGCATGCTCGAGCATTAAGGCAGTCAAGTACCTGTTCAAGTACATCTATAAAGGACATGACCGTGCATCCTTCTCAGTCGAGACAGGTATAATCAATGATGGTGGGATAATCAATGAGATTCGCCAATATAGGGATGCACGCTACATTTCCCCTCCAGAGGCTATCCACAGGATTTTTGGTTTCCATATGTTTGGTGTCTCTCCTGCTGTTCTGCAACTTCAGCTTCATTTGCCCAACATGCATACTGTCACATTCAAAGGTTCTGATAATTTGGAGGATGTCGTCAGTCGGCCGTCTTCTTCAAGGACCATGCTTACTGAGTACTTCAATATCAACCAAGTGGATAGTTATGCACGGACTTTCTTGTATAGGGACTTCCCAGAACACTTCCGATGGGTTAAGGGTAGTAAGAAGTGGCAGCGAAGAAAACAGAGAGGACAGATTGGAAGAATTGTGTATGCGCACCCTGCTGAAGGGGAGAGGTACTTCTTGCGGGTGCTCCTGAATCATGTCCGAGGAGCAACTTCATATCAGGATTTAAAAAGTGTACATGGCAAACTGTGCTCGACCTTTAGAGAGGCGTGTGAGCAAAGAGGCCTCATAGAGCATGATGGATCCCTTGACGATTGCCTTACTGAGGCGGCGACTTTCCAGATGCCTTGTGCTCTTAGACGACTGTTTGCGACGATTTTGGTATTCTGCGAAGCTACCAACATCCGAGCTTTGTGGGAGAAGCATCTAGAAGCAATGTTCGAAGATTTCCGTCGCAGCCAAACCAGCGAGGCAGAACTTGAACAAATGGTCCTTAGAGACATTAGGGATTTGGTACATTCAATGGGGAAGGATATTAGAAGCTATGGACTTCCGCATGTGGTTGAAACAGGTGATTGTTCAGGCGACCATATGAGAGAGCTTAGAGAGGAGTTATCTGTCGGTGTGGACCAAGAACATCTAGATCTTTTTACATCTTTGAACGATGAGCAGTGGGCTGGATTCAATGAAATCATAGATCACGTGACCAACAACATGAGCCAGATATTTTTTGTTGATGGTCCAGGAGGCACGGGAAAGACGTACCTATACAAGGCACTGCTTGCTAGGGTGCGTTCGATGGGCCTAATAGCCATTGCAACTGCAACATCTGGTATAGCAGCGTCGATCATGCCCGGTGGACGGACTGCACACTCCAGGTTCAAGATTTCAATTAAGCTCGCTGACAATAGCATGTGCAATTTCTCCAAGCAGAGTGGTACTGCGGAGTTGCTTCGTAGGGCGTCCCTAATAATCTGGGACGAAGTTGCCATGACAAAGCGTCAAGCAGTTGAGACACTCGATAGGTCACTACAAGATATTATGGGATGTGATTTGCCTTTTGGGGGGAAGATTTTGGTGTTTGGTGGAGATTTCAGGCAGGTCCTTCCTGTGGTGACCCGGGGGACAAGAACACAGATCACTGACGCTACACTACAGAGATCTTATCTATGGGAGAAGGTTAGGAAGATACGTCTCACACGCAATATGAGGGCACAAACTGACCCATGGTTCTCTGAATACCTCCTAAGAATTGGCAATGGAACTGAAGAGACAATTGGTGATGATTATGTGCGCCTCCCTGATGACATTGTCATCGGTTACACTGCCAATGAAGAAGCAATTAACAAGCTCATCGAAGATGTGTTCCCATCGCTACATGACAATGCTAGATCAGGAGCGTACATGAGCACACGTGCTATTCTTTCAACCAAGAATGAGCACGTGGACGATTTGAATGCAAAGATGATCGACAAGTTTCCAGGCCAAGAAAAGGTATACCATAGCTTTGATTCTGTTGAAGACGATTCGCACAATAACTACCCGATTGACTTTCTGAACTCGCTCACGCCAAATGGCTTGTCTCCACATGTTTTGAAAGTCAAAGTCAACTGTCCTGTCATTCTCCTCCAAAATCTTGATCCTCACAACGGCCTGTGCAATGGAACAAGGCTGATGATTAGAACCTTCCAAGATAATGCAATTGACGCCGAGATTGTTGGTGGCCAACATGCTGGAAAGAGGGTGTTCATACCTAGAATCCCTTTGTCGCCATCGGATGACATTTCACTTCCTTTCAAGTTTAAGAGAAAACAGTTCCCCATCCGACTGAGTTTTGCGATGACCATAAATAAGGCGCAGGGACAAACCATTCCAAATGTTGGTATTTTCCTTCCCGAGCCTGTGTTCTCCCACGGCCAACTTTATGTTGCATTGTCAAGAGGTGTGTCAAGGCAGACGACTCGGATTCTAGCAAAGCCAAACAAAGAAATAGATCCCAATGGAAAAAGCACCAAGAACATTGTGTACAGAGAGGTCTTAGAGGGATGAGACAGGTCTGTTGTTCCTTCGTGTCATTGCATTTTTAGTACTATAAACTCTCTATGTATCACTATATTTAGAGCTAGCATTCTTCTTCCAGCTCCTTGAAAAACTATCTAATAGGTAAAAAAATGACAACAAATATTTATTAACATAGCAATATGTAGTCAACAAAATAGATTGGGGTCTTGGTAAATAATATGTTCCTTTCCTTTGATCCCAGGCTTGACATACAGTATTTGTTGTCTGTTGTTTTTCAGTGGATGATTTGGAAAAATGTAGTAGCATGGTGAGCAATGACCAGAAACAAATCTTGGCCTCTAAGTTACATTCTAATGCTTCAACCATGCAACCTACCAGGAAAAAGAATGCAGAACCTAAAAAAAAATTTCCCTTCAAACAAGGATCCCTTGCTATAGCAATTCTTCGCGTTGGAGCAGAGGGGATCCATATGACTGTAGATGGGAAACATGTCAGTTCCTTCCCATTTCGAGAGGTAAGTCTTCTGTAAGAGCCATGGTGTGCTGTTGCATCTTACGACAGTATAGAGTGAAAATTACTTGTTGTTCCACACGGATCAATTATGGAATTATTTCCATAGGTCGAAATATGTTTGCATTGCTAATTTACTCATCTGATTACACATTGTCTTTTACCAGGATTTGGAACCAGGATTTGTTGGTGAAGTAAGAATTACAGGCGATATTAAATTGCTGTCCGTGATAGCAAGTGACAAGCCGTCAAGGTACTAATTGTAGCAGAAGTGGAACCTATAATGTGTCTAGCACTCAAGCCATTGTTGTTAAATTTGAAATTTGAAAAGAATATTTGAGACTAAAAGTACATACCACATTAAAGTTCCTTGTATTGCTTTGAAGATTTTTAGATAATTTCCTAGGAAAAATAAATAGTCCATTAGTTCTATGTAGTATGTAGTTATGAACTTATATTTGCATTGTTCCACATTTACTATGCACCTGATATGGTTAGCCATATTGATGATGAATGATGAGTTGGATATGCCTACATTTTTGTAGTTTGAGGAGGGAGTGACTCCTACTGCATATGCCTTTGCTGTAGTGGAACAGCGGGGTGGTCGAGAAACGATTTCTCTTAGAACTTTTGTGGCGGGGGAAATTAAAAATCTGAATATTGCAAAGCCTGTGAAGTCTTCAAGGCTGCAGCGCATCGCTTCCATTTTTGCAACAGCAGAAAGCTTTTTGTGGATTTTAAAGGTGAGTTTTGATTGTTATCAAAGATTGCCTGAGTTTTCATGTTTGTCTCATTTATTGACAGCATGTACTTTTTGATATGAACTTGATATTTCCGTTTTGGGTCAAAATTCTCAGATCTGCAGCTTATCTACTATATTGCGGGAGTACTCTGCTATGCACTCTATAGCTTCTCTTCCTTTTAAGGATCTGATTCTTTCAGCTGCTGAGAAGAAGAAAGATGGAGATGATCAAAATCGAGCTTGGAATGTCCCTGAACCTCTTATGGATTTCCTCAAAACAAACCTTAATGACTCACAACTAAATGCAGTTAATGTGAGCATAATTTGTAATATTTTTTATTCTTGTCATATCCAGTTCTAAGGGAAAATTATGTTCCTAACAGACTTGTATTATCTCTTGTAGGCAGGTCTTTCACGCAGATCCTTTGTCCTTATTCAGGTTAGTTTGCTACTTTTTACTGCTGTTGCGTACTTGCAGTGTATTACCATTTACCTTGTGAAGAAAAATGTTCAAGTGCTGGAGCAGTTTTAGATGTGTGCATTTTCTTGAGAACTATAAGCAGTTCTGCATACGTTGCACTGCTCAGAATCATGCACCATTGACTTAAAGTTCTACTAATTATTTGTAGGGCCCTCCAGGAACAGGAAAAACACAAACAATCCTTGGGCTTCTCAGTGCTGTTCTCCATTCTGCTCCTACAAGAATGCACATGAAGTAACAATCTTCACTTGTTTTTCTATATTATTGACTGAAATGTATATTACAGACAAATGTCCTATCTGCCAAGTATGTGATGAAAACAGATGATGATGCTTTTGTTCGCGTAGATGAGATACTTTCCTCCCTTCATCAAGTAAATGTCAGCCATGGATTGTTGTATGGTCGTGTCAATTCTGATTCTCAGCCTCATCGAGACCCATATAGCAAGTGGTACATAACTCCAGAGGTAACATGTTTTAAACTATATTTTTTACATACTATTATGCACACATCTTTTTGGCACACAGGAAACTCTTTGTGTAAGTTGTTGTGATTTTCATGTGTATTATCATTTATCATGTAATAGATGCTTAGGCAAATGCTTTTGCTGCTACCCCAGTCATCTAATTTTCTGCATCTTTACTTGATCTAGGAATGGCCCGAGGAGAGTTATCCCCCATGGGCACATGGTCCAGGATACATTGTATCTCAGGATGTAGCAAAAGAAGTTTACAGGAAACACAAGAAGGGGGAGCTAAAGGTACCTCAACTTTCTCTAAAATTTCTAAGAGGGGGCACTCTTTCCTGTCAGAGATAGTGAATTCTCTTCAGTTGCTTCAATTTGAGAGAAATGCCATGCTTTCCAGCTCGTGGTTCCTGCTGCGGTGCGAGCTGAGAGGATATTAACTGTGCTCTTGACTTGCAGATGTTCAAGCTGGAGGATGTTGCGATGGGAATATGGATCAATGAGATGAAGAAGGAAGGCTTTGATATTAAATATGTGAATGATGGAAGGATCTTGGTGGAAGGCTGTGAGGATGGGTATGTAGTTGCCCACTACCAGGAGCCAAGGGAGATGATGTGCCTCTGGGACAAATTTCAGAAAACAAAGGGAGGAAGCTGTTGCAAAGAGTGACAGTAAACAGTCTTTGTTGTTCTGAACTGCTGCCTGCTGACACCTATGACAAGCTTGACACGACCCCATGTAAGAGGAGCCGATTTGGATTGAGTATGTCTAATGTCAGAAGGATCAGTCTTAGTTATCAGCTGAGTATGTCTAATATCAGAAGAACCAGTCTCAGTTATCAGCGGTCTCTCATCCTGACTTCTCACCAGCAGTTTAACAATGTCCATTGGGATGTCATCTATGATGGCCAGTTTTTCGTGCATCGGCTCTTGCTTTTGTTTCTTTCTCTTCTTGGGTAGTTTCTGCTCAAGGGCACTCACATTTTGGGCACCACACTTACCTAGAGAAACCTGAGATGACAAATGAGGCAAAATGTTAATATTTCCTTTACAATATTTAGCAGAGAAGCACTATAATTTTTCATTGTGAACACAACTATTGCACCACTGTAAAAGAAAACATGATATGAGCTGAAAAGGGAGATAACTACCATCATATACTGAGATTGGAAAATTTCTTACTAACCATAAGGATCATCAAAGCACAAGCGGAAAAGGGGGGAAAGGGTAAAGAAACATAGTATGCATTTTTCTTGCCATAGTTCCATAGGAAGTTGTTCTTTCCTTCTGATAAATAGATCTTATCAATTTAAATAGAACAAAATGCCACATGATTCACAAAAATTGGAAACAGGGAGAAGCCGAGTATCTATCCATAAGCAACACACAGTTCTTAATTCTTACCTTTGTCAGGCGCCGCTGCACAAAATTTCCAGATTCCATCTGGCTTTGATCGTCTGTCCTGAGTATAGTTATCTTTCCAGTATTGGTTTCAGTGTTTTCATCACCATGTTGGGCATTGGCAGTTGAAGGAATTTTCCTCTTACTCAAACTCATGGTTTTTGCCTTTGACAAGGAACTCTGTGTAGAGTTCTCCGATTCAGTTTGGCTCATGTCATCTGTGTTCTGCATATTACTCTCTGGATTATTGTTTTTAATATTTTCATTGATTTGCTGAGTATTGGTAGTAGGTAGCATTTTTCTCTTGCTCAATTTCCCAACTGAGGATACAAAATCGAGGTGGACATCTTTAGAAGCAAATTTATCCACAGTAGATTTTGAATTAGCAGCAGAAGAATCAAAATCCTTGTGTTCGGAATCTTTCTTCTCAGTTCTTAATTTCTTAGGGATTCTTTTCATCTAGTTCATAAGTGAAGATCCCTCATCTACAACATCAACTCCTTTATACTTTGTCTTGTTCTTAGCAGTTTTCGACAGGATTTCTGCCGGTGTCTGGTGGCTAACAGGAATAACATCATCATGCTGGACACTGGCAGTTGAAGGCATCTTCCTCTTACTCAAAGTCATGGTTTTTGCCTTTGACAAGGACCTCTGTGTGGAGTTCTCAGGTTCCATTTGGCTCATGTCATATGTGCTCTGCATATTTCTCTCCAGATTACTGTTCTGAATATTTTCATCACCTTGCTCAGTACTTGTTGTAGGTAGCGCTTTTTTCTTGTCACAAGCTGATTGCTGGAAGGTCACAGTGATTGGTGACAAACTCTCACCGAAGGAGATGTTGAAGGAGAACCAGCGCCAGCAGCGTGCGCAGTCAGTAATCAGATAGAGTTTCCAATCTGTTAGATTGCTGTTCTAACAAATTTTGCCCCTGAGGAACATGTATAGTTTTTAATTGTTTAGTTGTTGTCACTGAAACTTAACGCCGATCTATCTCCCTTCATGGTTTAGCAATTCCTCTAGCTCCACTTTGTAACCTGTCACTGCTGGCAAGTACACACCACCAAAAAATTTCTTTTATCATTTGAACGAGCGTCTTGCGCAAGTTGTATCCTTGTAAGATCGTAACATCCAGAGAGGCGAGCTCAAGTAGCGCCTGAGTGTAATTCACAGGGTCCGACGTTTCGTTTGATTTTTGGTGGGTGACCATGTTTATGTGGCTGATGGGGTGAAAGTTGCAGGGCCTGTTTGGGTGATACAGTATCTAAAATTTGATTGGGCCAGTTAGGCTTTCGCCGATTGCAGGACATTCCCTACTGCAGGCTCTAATAGAAGCTCGTCATCTTGTTGGCAAGCTACCGGGTGTTTCCTCGGCTGATTACCTGATTTCTCCTCCTTCGGCTGACTTCTCTTTGCTACTCGGCCTACAGGGGCGATGTTTTGCTCTTTATCCTGCAAGCTATTTCTTCCTTCAGAAGGGAAGCCGGCGGCGGCTATGGAGAACGTTGACGATGATTCATGGACGGACAAGATCGGTTGGGACCATGTCGGGTCATCTGTTGGGGAAAACTTCGCGTCGATAGGAGGTGTCAACCACGTTGGGAAAAAAATGGACGATCCGAAGATGATTTCTGGATGAATTCTCTTTGACGCCACGGACGAGTGTCGAGTGAGCTGTGGCGGGCGGCGAGTGCAAAATAGCCAGAGGTCGAGATTTGGGTGTTAAACTAAGACCGGAAAGCTGGGATCGAGGGAGTGCATGGTGCACCTAGGCACCAAGTGATTTAGGTGCACCAGATTAGTTTACTCTAATCGGGTGCCGCGTAATGGTTGAAGTCCCGAGTGATTTTAGGGAAAAAAAAGTTGGAAGTCCCGCGTAATAAGCTTCCCACCTTGGGGCAAAAGAGAATCAGAACAGGAGAACAGAATACTAATACTACTCCTACTTAATCAGAAGATAAGTACGTCCCATACTAACTGATCCCGAATCCTTCTGAAATCGCAAGTTTTCAGCGGCAAAAAAGAAATTACTGAAAAATCAAACAAAATCGAAACCAACAGCTGCAAAAAAGAAATTACTGAACGGAACAATGCTGGCAACTACATATCTGGATTCTGTACATCCATTCCATTTCATTTTTCTACATGGTACCAGCAGATACCATGACACACATTATAAACCCAAGCCGTAGCCATGATCTGGGCATTACTAATAAGAGGATTAAATAATTCATTGAGCTGACCACATGGATTACGTGGAATAGCATTTTTCCTGTGCAGAAAACTCACGGTAAAGGATGAAGTGCCAGGCACTCATGTTAAATCGATACTTCATATTACTGAAAAATCCATACTTGCATACGTTTAGATAGTTGGCAGTAAAAATGCAAGAATTGAGTAAGGAACTCCCTTAGGGCTAGAGCTTGGTAATTGTTACATGCCTACAACTTAACTTATTACTTGTTATTTTGAATCAGAAAAAGCCTACAGCTAATGGTCTAACTATGAAGCCCAAGAATAGCCCAGTTATTAGAGAAACAAAAAAACCCTAAGATAGCTACGTAACAAACAATGCATGCACAGCCTAAAGCCTCCACAAATCCCTCCTTCCTCTTGATCTCCTGCAGTGCACGACTTCTCCAGCATTGCAGCCGTCACCTCCTTCCCCTGCAGCCCTAAAGCCTCCACAAATCCCTCCTTCCTCTTGATCTCCTGCAGTGCACGACTTCTCCAGCATTGCAGCCGTCACCTCCTTCCCCTGCAGCGACCACGCGCTGCTTCCTCCTATGCCCCAGGTGTCGATCTTCACCAAGCTGTCAAACTGAGATGTCTGTTCCCCAGTCCCCGGTAGCCTCTACCGAGCAATCCTCCCCACGAGTCTGCGCTACCATCCCTGAAAGCAACACAGAACAATTCAAGGTAAGGTCAAATTTGGAGACATTTGCAATTTATTTGTGGCATCATCTTGTGTGTGTTTTGGCGTGGCAAAGGCAGGTCCCAGAATAATATTTAATTTAGGGAGGTGTTCTTAAATCCTCCAGATCATATGTATTGTGAAGAAACATGAATGATCAGAATTTTAATGCTATAGAATCATATCACTGACCAGTGTTTTGTCTGATGGTGAATAGTCATCTACCACCAATCAAATCATCATCCTCAGAAAGAGCTATTAAAAAGGCCAAGTATATAATTTATGATGGCACAACAATTCCAACCAACAAAGATCCTCTAGATCTTTTTAAAATTTAAATCAAATGAATGGTCAATCTATTTTCTTTTTCACCAAGATATAGCTTAGGCACCCAAAAGTTGGGACCTAGCAACATGATTGAGTCTAAGTTATATGTTGATAATGTTGTTATTAGCAGGGAAGAAAAAAGCAGTGTTAAACCGATGATGGTGGAGCTCACTATGTCTTTAATGAAAATTCAGTTTGAGTTGAAATGACATTAGTAATAGATGCTCTCACAGCAGTGTGATAGTATAGTAGCTTTTTGAGAACTGTGATAATACAGTATGATCCATCATGAATTTAGACTATTTAGTTACAGATGCTCTGTAGAAAAAAATAATAGAATTCTCTAATAGTGTATGTTCAGCAATAACTCAAACAGATGATCTAAAAGTAGCACACACTCAGGGTAGACTTACCTGAAACAGAAGAAGCAGCCCCAGTAGGCCTACGGGTGCAGCAGCCAGAAGATTGTCTGCATATGCAAATGCACCAGCTATCCCTGCATTTGGACAATAGTGGTTACTGAATGGAGACATTATCGTGCTAACATATACTATATCTTCTTTAGTTAATGTTTTTAGTACATGTCCAGAGAACAGAGATGTTCTACTTACTACCTCTAGAGCTCACCAAGTATAGCAATCGGTAGTCGGTAGTCTGGGTCCGGGACAACTGTTTCTCTGGTGGTCTTTGTCTTTCTTCCAAACTGCGAACAAGGATACAGGTTACAGATTAAACAAAACACAAGGTAACATCACATGTAAAATGTGAACTCTCACATGACAATTTCTATGTTGCAGTTTTCTCCAAAAAAAAATTCTATGTTGCACTAATGTCACAGTGAAACTTAGTAGATCCGTGATCTTTTTTGTAAGACACTTGCCTAATCTCTATGTGAAATTGGTTAATCAACTATATGCACTCCTGTGGCGGCATAGAGTTTATACAGGTATGAATTTTGAAAAGGAGAAAAGAACATGCTATCATGTTTAGCACATTACAAGCCAAAGGAAGCCACATTACAAGTAAAGGTGACCATTGATAGACTAAAATCAGCACAAAGTAAATATACTCCATTTCACTATTAAACTTTTGATAAAGAGTGCAAAGTGACTTTGGACATTAGATTGCCAAGCTTGCATTTTTTATGTGCTGCTATACAACTATTTGTGCTTCAATTTTGATCGTACTCATCAAGTCAACCATGAATGTACAGCAGCCAACAAATACATGACTAGGTCCCAACTTTTGGGTGCCTAAGCTATATCTTGGTGAAAAAGAAAATAGATTGACCATTCATTTGATTTAAATTTTAAAAAGATCTAGAGGATCTTTGTTGGTTGGAATTGTTGTGCCATCATAAATCATATACTTGGCCTTTTTAATAGCTCTTTCTGAGGATGATGATTTGATTGGTGGTAGATGACTATTCACCATCAGACAAAACACTGGTCAGTGACATTTTGTGTTATTATTTAGCAGTTCCAGAAAATTCCTTAGTAATTTTTCAGGAAAATCTAATTGTGCCTATATCGGCTGAGCCATCATAATCTTCTGTTTACCCATAAATAGCAAGGTGCATTCTCTACGTTCCTCTTTTTTCATGTTAGCAAGGTGCATTCTCTACGTTCCTCTTTTTTTCAAGTTAGTAATTTGCTGGGAGAAAGATCTATGTGTTACTGCTGGACATCAAGGTTTGTAGTTTTACTTAGGCCATAGATGATTGCTTGATGTGAGCAACATACATGAAAATTGATCTGAGACTGTTGTCCACCTAGGCAATTGAAGTGCAGCTATACTTCAGAAAAACTGCTTTTTTCTACTATTTTTAGCTTTAGATTGGGTGCTTAAGTGCAACAATTACTTCTGTCTTAAGGGATCCTTAAATTAGAAGAGACATTTTATTTACTCCAACAGAAATAATATATGCTGAAACCAGGCAGCTTGCAAAACAAAAAAAATCCTCCAGATCATATGTACTGTGAAGAAACATGAATGATCAGAATTTTAATGCTATATAATCATATCACCGTACCTTGCCTTTTTATACCCTTGGGATCTTTGGAAACAGGGGAAAAAAATTAGTGGCACGCAGTCATTTAATCTAATGATTGCAGACAGAACTCAGTTCACCTGAAACAACTGAAAGCTACTCATTTATTTGATTGTTCCGTATAGGTCAGTGTGTCAAAGCTTTTGTAACACAACTGCATAAACTGTGCAAGTATATTCCTCATTCTTACATTTGGACATGCAGAAGCCTAATCAATATAAGTATATTCAAATTTCCAGAATGATGGTTCTTTCATGACATAATTATTTTCAAGTTTGATATTTTTTCATAGAACTTATGAAACAACACCTAGCTAATTGCACAGAATTTCACACATAAATGAGAAGCATCTAGGCTTACTTGCAGCCTGAGCAAACAAAGTGTTCAGAAATTACCAATTTAGAAAATGAAAAATAAAGTACACCAACAATAGAACTCCCTGTAACAAATATCAATGAGATTGAAGGTTTGCTTCACCGCATTCCAAAAAATGCCTATGCTTTTCAGCAGCTCGCAGCTAGACTCCTGTAGAAGCCTACAAATAATTTCCCAGCATGAAGGCATGCTATCATAATTGCTGATGCACACAAGTCAAAAACTATATTATTTAGCTTACATGAGATGTCATATTCTTTCTCTTGTAGGTGGAAACACAACATAATTCAGACCAGACATTCATGAACTTTCATGTGAGTTGTCCTGCTCTAAACATAGTAGTTCATAAGAAAAAATAGACCTATTTTGCTTCTGTTATACTACATAGTACTCTGTTGCTTTTTAGATATGCTATCTGAACAATGATTTATACTACATAGTACTCTGTTGCTTTTTGGATATGCTATCTGAACAATGATGCATATTGGTGCAACTAAAATTTCTTTATTTTATTATCCTGTAGCTATGTTCTAGAGTGTTCATGAGAGATGAGGAAGGAAAGTATACCTTAGCAACTCCTTTTGGAGGGTATTCTCCATTCAATCTTGGATCAACACATTGTTTCACCTTGTTTTCATCAAATCTTGATGTTGCCTGGTTTGAATATGAAATAACAAATCAGACCCTAATGATAAACTTGTAAGAAAATGCATAGAACCTTCAATATGTTAATTCATTATGTGTTTGCTAGATAAATACCTTGCAAAGTATATCATGTATAGAGCCCATTGTGGCAGATTCATAATTATACCTACTTCAATATGTGTTTCAATTTTGCTTACTATATGTATGACACAGATGGATTCATTCAATGTTCAAGAATGTTACACCGACATAATCCCCAAGGATGAGATAGAAGATGTGCAAACACCGAAAGTTATTGAATATATCAGAAGGTCACCAGAAAACAAACTACTGGTGGACATCGATGATGCCTTCTTAACTGCCGGAGATTTACAATGTCTTATACATGATAATATATATTTGCACGACGGCGTAAGTACAATTATATACAGATAGTCCTATTTAAACATGAGCGTCTACACTAACTACAATTTTTACTTCAATTGTAGGTTATATGTGCATACATCTATTGTCTAAGGGCTCAAGAGCATCTAGGGTACAGAATAGGTGGAAATGTATACCTAGAGAATTCAATCATCTCTAGCCTAATAAAACGAGATAGAACCGTTCAGATAAGCTCCACAGATCAGCATGAATGTGCCAGCATCATAAGGAGGGTGTCTAATTACCTAGACCATGACATGGTTATACTTTAACTCCATACCTTTAAATTCTTTAGATTTTTAGCATGAATCTAAGAATCATATACATATATGCATATAAAAATATATATATTATGTGGCTACAACTAACATTTTGTTTGCTTCAGGTCTTCCTTCCAATTAACATTAAAGATTGTCATTGGTACCTAGCAGTTATCAACGCCAAAAAACGTGAAATCCAGGTCCTTGACTCACTTGGTATTACATTGGCCCGCAACGACCTCACTACTACGGTGAGAACTTACTCTTTGCGTACACTTTGATTAAGAGTTTTCCTTGTTTTATCTATCTATGCAATGTTTTTTGTCATTTAACAGCTACAAGGACTGGAGAATCACCTCAACATTGTGTCACAATGGCAAGATTTGAAATGCCATAAGTGGCAGGACATCAACGTTACAACATGGCCAGTCATAGAACAGCTATTGGAGCCAACTCAGACAGATGGGTACATTAAACATTTCCTATTAAAATTGCTTCTTTTTGTTGGTTACATCAAAAAATATATCTTCAACAAGATTCTTTAAACTTTTAGATCATCTTGCGGGTTATTCATGCTAAAATACATGGAATACTGGACAGGAGATTCGTTATCTGACCATGTTACACAGGTGACTTTTTCAGGATCACAATTTTTTTGCGTGCATGTTAACACATTTTATATACCTTAATTATGATTATTGCTTTGTAGGAGGATATGACAAATTGGAGGCAGAAGTTGGCTGTCATTTTGGTACACTCGGAACTAAACAAGGCCAAAGAGAATCTAAAGTATAACCAAACCGATGGAAAAGGAAAAATCTTTAAAGCTGTTATAAACTCGGGTGATGAAATTCAATACCGGTCATCAGAATGTGTCGTTCCCACTAGCATGATGCCGCAGAACACACATGAATTAGTAGAAGCACTTTGCAAGTATATATTGTCTATTGATCATGCTGAGTCTTTGGAGTAAGCAATTTTTATTAAATATGTAGTGTTAATATACCATATTCTTGTGTCATTATGCCTAACGCAACTGGTTGTTTGATAGGAAACAATGGGTGCTAAGCTCCAAGCCTTACCATATTGGGTTAAGTCTCAAAAAGTTACAGGGCACACTAAAGATGGACCACCCTATGGACATCGATTGTTTCAACATGGGCGTACGGATCCTCGCATGTGACGAGCTCCAGATGTTGAGAGAGACCCAAGTTCACTACATGGACCTAACGTTTTGTGTAAGTTATTACAATAACATAGCCACTCTTTGGATCATGTTTCTAAGACTTTGTTTTTATCTCAGAGGATGTCTGATTTCGAACGAGATCCAAGGCATCGTACAAGGCTTGACGTCCAGCGATTAGCAAAATTGTTTGATAGTTGGCCTGGGATAGACTACAGTATCTCATCTTGCAAATTGGTAAGATTTGTCTCCTTCTCTTAGTTGGTGTTGTGATTTACTTAAATATCTAACGCCTATCGTTTGCAGATTCTTTTGCCATATGCTTTTCTCGGGCACTTCATGCTTTTCGTCTTCGACCAGGATGCTAGAACTATCTCTATATTGGATTCGCTTCCTATGCCTACGCGGTTTAAAGATGACCCTATCATGAGATATATATTTAAAATTCAAAAGATTGGCAATAATCTTAAGCATGCCCTGGAAGTAGCAAATCCTAGCTGGAATGACGATACTTTTCTATGGCGTCGTATAATACCACTCAATGTTCCAACAAACCCAGACAGGTGAATTGCTTTGATCCGCTCTACCACCATTTATTTTAATTTTGTGCTCTGAACGTCCCAGCTCACGATTCATTCATGTACAGTGATGTGTCTGGTTATTTCATTTTCTATTTCATGCGCTCGTGGAATGGTGAGTCACTAGAACAACCCGTTTGCAAAGTGAGTATTGTCGAACACATATTACTATATATTACTCTATAAACACACAAGCTCTTCACGGTAATGATATGTAATGCACATGCAGGATGGTTATGAGCTGAGGAAGCAGTTTTTGGTACATTTATTGAAGTACGATGGGAACGAGTGTGGAGACAACATCCCTCATATTGTTCAGGAGTTTCTTAAGCGCATCAACAAATAGATAGTTGTCAAAGAGATAAATACGACAAGCTTAATAGCTCTTTTTTTGGACTTATATTTCAGTGTAAGTTTGATTTTTAATGGACCATACTACATGATAAGATACTCAAAGTAGATTTATTTTCTTTTGAAATGTTATTTTGTTTCTTATTTCCTAGATCATCTTATTAGAGTCGTATGAACTTGGATAGGTTCACTATTGTTTCATTTGTATATGGCAGATGGCACCGTGTCAGGAATTCTAGATCATGTTTTACAGCTGAAGTAGATTGCACCCTTACTGTACGTAAAAAGCTTGTGGTTCAATGGATTCTCGGTTAATAAGCTAAGGCTATGGATATCCTCTGATTCTGATAGATCTTTCAATGGCCTTTTAAAATAATAAGGTGAGGTCCTACTTACTTATGGCTATTGGTCAGAGGTTTAAGAACATTGAGATATACATAGGGACTGTGTGCAAGATCAAGGGACACAAAAAGAAAAGAAACCCGAAAAGAGAAAATCAGTCGCAAGCCAAATAAGAAGTCTACCTTAATCTGAAAATCACATAAGAGACATCTATACGTGCTTAATGTTTTGATCCCTTTTGTACTAGATTAAGGAAAGGGAAGGCCAAAGAGTGTTCTTGTAGTGACTATTTAACGAAAGCTTCAGCCAGCTTACTATTTAACGAAAAATAGATGGACTGATACGTCATCATAACCTACCTTAGTATAGCCTCTCAAAAAAACTGAAACTAATATAGTATGCCCGAACTCTGGTGAGCTCTTGTCAAGGCTACAATATGTGAAAAAGAGAACTTGATATTGCAAATAAGCACAACACAGTACATCAACCACCGTGAGGTATGCCAGCAACAAAAGACCATTAATGTAAACACTAATAAACCATTAATGTAAACACTAATAATGACACAAAGAAAACAATAACTCAAAAAAGTTACCTACTGATGTATTGATGCTCCACCATATGAAACAATAACCCTAACACCAGCCTGGTATGCAAATTTCTTTGCTTCTTCATGAATCTGAGGCACAAGAATGTCATAAGAAACCAAAACAAAATAAACAAGAACACCTCCAAATAAAACCATTGAGGTGACATACTTGGACTGATAGCTCGCGAGTAGGAGATAATATCAGTGCAAGAAGATATGCAGTCCTTGACAGTATTCAGTGGGTACTCAACTAGCTAAGAAAAAATACATGATGGTCAGAAATGCGCATAAGAGCAAAATAGTTATAATTACAAAGAATGCAGAGCTCACAATGAAGCAATCTTCTCCAACCATTGGTGACCTCGCAAATTGATCGAGCAGTGTACTGTACTTTACCTCAACATATGGAGGTGTTACACTAATATAATTAGAAGAAAGATATCCACCTAAGAGGGAGGGAAGGTCAGATAAGTCAAAGTCAGATAACTGAAGAACACTGCAAATTCTTTTCGGGCTGCATTTCAAATTAAGTTGCACCATAAATAAGGATATCTAAAATGTAGCTTTTGTTGAAACAGTTGTGTTGCAATTTGTCTCATTTGGTTTTACCAATGTCCAATTCATCAAAAGAAAATTGAGCTTCCAGTGACTAATAGGAAAGAGCACAAGCCAGCAAACAATGAAAATGCTCTTTAGTTCATGAGTAGAACGACGATATTTATATATGGCGTCGCAAATTGACGGTTGGTGCTCCGACAAACCCAAACGGGTAACTTGGTTTGAACCGCGTTACAACTTTATTTTATTTATCTAACACACAAGGTAACAATTCATATATGTACAGTGCCTTGTCCGGTTATTTTGTTTTCAATTTCATGCGCTCGTGGAATGGTGAAGCACTAGAACCACCAGTTTGCAAGGTGAGCATTCTTGTGTGCACATCTCTACACTCTTTGTACCTAAACACTTCATGACCATGACATACAATGCACATGCAGGATGGTTATGAATTGAGGAAGCAGTTTTTGATACATTTATTGAAATATAATGGGAACGAATCTGAAGACAACATCCCTCACGTGGAACGAGATTTTCTTAAGCGACTAAGGAAATAGATGCTCTAGAAAGAGATAATTAGCTGTGACTTATCTCTTAATAGTTGTTTTTGGATTCAAATAAATGTTAACTTGTAATATTAAGCAATATTACTATACTCTTTTGTACTTATGCAAAATAGATAGTTGTCAAAGAGATAAATACGTCCAAGCTTAATAGCTCTTTTTTTTTGGACTTATATTTCAGTGTGAGTTTCATTTTTAATGGACCATACTACGTGATAAAATTTATTTTCTTTTGCAATGTTATTGTGTTTCTTATTTCCTATATCATCTTATTAGAGTCGTATGAACTTGGATAGGTTCACTATTGCAGTGTCTTAGACATGGAAAGTTGACCAACAAAAGTAAAGAAGATTGAACCTATTAGAAAAACTTGGCCGCTCCAGCATTAACTGTTTCTGACAGGAGCTTAAACTTAAGTTTCCGAATTCGGTTTTCAATTTGACTGGAATTCAACAAAAATTTGCTGAATTTTGAAAAGAAAATTTGATTCTGTCTGAGACTGGCTCGAATTCATGTGGCCCTGACACTGAAAATTCCGAAAGTGAAATGGTGAACCCTGCTTCAAATATGCCCAAGCCCTCCAAAGCGAGACCTAAAACCATGAAAACTCCTTTCTCATTTCTCCTTTTTCTGGGCAGGAACAACCATGAAAACTTGTTCTATTGGGTACAGTAACTACTCAACGCCAAACTCCAATGGAAACTCCCATAACATCTTGAAGATCCTCGTAGCATCACTGCTTTATTGCCCCACCACTCAAATATGTACAAAATGCTTACGCTTTATAGGCACAAAAGATTTATGTTCTGTTGTACTAGCAAATTATTATTTTGGCATGCTCCGATCATGTAGCCCAGGTTAGACTGCAAAACTGACAATTTTTTGCAAATGAATATTTTAAATTTCTGAAACAGACTTCACAAAGCAGCCGCAAAGTGCTAACCAGAAAGTTACCTCTCTCTATATTAACGGGAAGAAGATATATTCAGCATAGAAGAGATTCCAGATGAACCGGTAGTACTGTGAAATAGCATCCTGCCACACAAAGAAACAATGGAAACTACTTTTTAAAAAAAAACAACGGAAACTAATTATATCAGAAGCAACAGAAATGCGCTTGGAACTCAAAAACATATATGCTCCCTAAGCTTATAAGATGTATGCACATTTACTTTTGTAAGTGATCTAACACTCCCAAGATCTCGCCGGTAGCTCGGGGGAGGAGCTCTGGGGAAGTGGCCGCGAGGGGAGCAGCTCGGGGAAGGGTGGCCGCCAGTGTAGGAGCTCGGGGGAGGGTGGTCGCGAGGGGAGGAGCTCGGGGAGGATGGCCGCCGGGGTGGTCGCTGGATCTGGGCGAGGGAAGGAGCTCGGGGAGGTTAGCCGCCGGGTGGTCGCTGGATCTGGGCCAGTTGCTTGGTCGCCGGGTCCAGATCCGCGCGAGGAGGTTGTGAGGGGGTCGTCTCCGGCTCGGGGAGAGGGGCTTCGGGGGAGGGGCACTGTGGGAAGTCCGGCTCGGGGTAGGGGTGCTGTTGGAGGGTCCGGCGGCGGAGATTGGTCGTCGGGGTAGGGGGCCGGCGAGGAGGGGAATGTGGGGGAGGGGAGGCGTCGGGAAGAGGGGCGCCGGGTGAGGGAATGTGGGGGATAGGGGGCGCAAGTGGAGATGAGAGAGTGAGGAATTTTCTTTTAGTGAGATTAGGGATTGTAGAATTTCAACAAAATGAGATATATAGGTATTTTAAATGTGAATTAAAATAGATTTGTTTTGAATGTGAATTAGGGTGGTTTGACAAACAGAATTGTTGTGAATGTGTAAAAACATAGCTATGTCTATGATAAATGTATAATTTATAATTTTTTATAATTATAATTAGTTGAGACGTGCGTTGCACGTGCACGCTTACTAGTATCAATAAAATATAGAGTGGTGAAATATGAGGAGTGAAATTTTAAAAAGCTGCTTAAGGGTAATAAAGTATAGTCAGAAACTTTTTTTAAATAATTCTAGATATAAAGAATGAGATGCAGGGAACGTACCTGCTCTAAATCCCAGCAAACCCAAATCTCGTCTCCGCTCTCGATCGGAGCCAACCCAAGGCCTCTCCTCACCTACGCACCGTCCACGGCTCCCTCCTCAGTACCCACTCACGCTGCCGCCGCAGCGATCACGACGACCGCTACTACCCCAATCCCCACCCTCGCCCATGCACCAACACCGCCGGCGTCCCCTACCATGTCCTCCACGATCCGCTCGCGCTCTCCCACCTCCATGAATGCCTCTCTGCCTCCCCCCTACCCAGCCGCTGGCCCGACCTCGCCAAAGTGGGTTTGCCGCGTGCCTGTGTCTCGGTGGGATCTGCCGGCCGCCGGTGAGGCCGCCTAAGGACGGAGGCGCCGGGGCGCTACTGTGGCGGGACGAGATCAAGTGACCGTTACCTTCACGGAGGGACGGGGTCGACTCCGCTGTCGAGACGAGTCTGGGTGCGTCCTACTGTGCCTATTTGTGCTGCATCGGCGCTCATTTGGTGATTTCTCTACTGCTTCTGTTGCTATAGGTCATAAACCACGATTCCATCGGTTCTTTTCCCACAGATCATACGCCTGCCATGATATATTGTTTAGTTATCTTTACCTCCTCTTTAACAAGAATTTGTCACTAATGCTGCAGCTTATTCCAATCCCACGCTGATAGTCTCTGCATCTCTTGCAGCTCGTCACGTACGCGCAGTTAGGGCGCAGCATTCACGAGCTCGCCACGACGTGCGACCAGGTTCGTTCAGCTGCTTCAGTTGGATCGGATTGCATGACGTGAGCTTGGATCTATTGGCTTTAGCTGCTCTCTCGTGCCCTCCTTTTTTCAGAAAAGTTTCACCAGGCAGCTTGGGGCATATCTTCCGTTGCCATATGCATCTCCTCAGGTGGTTGCCATATTCATCTCCTAATTTTTCAACCCGTGCTCCTGTAAGAATCCACTATACTGAAAATCTAGAGTTGGCTGACGAAAGTTTTTTTAGATCGGTAAGGAAAGTGTTGGCTAAGAGGTTTGCTGCACAAACTTTGAAAGAGATGATTGGAGGCAAGTAGACCATGCTACCTCTTGTTTTTAAGACTCGAATGTATATTACTCCTCTTTTGTTCGTACATGAATTTCTGAAACTTGTTTATGAGTTTCTGGATTTTGTCTACAAATTTTTCAGGAACAACCGATAGACTATTTGAATGCAATTATCAGATAATTGAGTGAACAACATCATAGTGTTGATTTGCTAAGTATCAGGAACCTGAAGCTCTACATCATTTGTAAGGTTAATTATTTTGTGTGTCCTAGAGATGCAGCTCCATTGACAGAAGAAAAGAACACCACTCATCCTTACCTTCGTGATACATTAGTCAGTACGAGAATTGAGTGAACAACATCATAATGTTGATTTGCTAAGTATCAGGAACCTGAAGCCCTACATCATTTGTAAGGTTAATTATTTTGTGTGTCCTAGAGATGCAGCTTCATTAACAGAAGAAAAGAACACCACGCATCCTTACATTCGTGATACATTAGTCAGTACAATGAGTTACAACAAATGGACGAAACCTGAAGCATAAAACACATTACAATCGGGTTATCTCTGAAACAAGAAAATACAAGAAATCTCTTAGATGAACAACGAATTCGCTTAGCTCCGGGAGGATGGAAGATGAAGTGTACTGGGCAGCGTGCACGGGCACTTAGGGCGAGCGGCCTGATGCATCCACATGTGGTCGCCGCGGATGGCTCTGGTGAGCTGCCCGCTGGGGAAGGCCGCAGCCATGGTGAAGATGTGGTAGATGTTGGCCATCACGTCAGCGTAGAAGCACGAGCCTAGACGCAGTAGCAGCCGCAACTCCGCCAGTTCATCTTCGGAGGATTAGTTTTGTCTATTCCAGTTTTGGTTACTACATTGAGTTAAACGGAGATGTAAGCCCTACTAATTGTCATTGACAATTGCCGTGTAATTATCGTCGAAAGAGAAGAGGGAGGGGAGCTGGGGAAGAAAGAAGGTGAGCTGGCAGCCACGCAGACAAAACCTAGTGATGTGGTAACCTATGCGGTGATACCACCATGCACATCACCAAAACCACCTAGTAAAATGTGGGAGTTTTTTTTAATATTATTTTTTATTTAGAAATTTTAAAATAATAACACATTAAAAAATATAAAATTGGCCTCAATCGCCACCAGCCGTGGCGATTAGGGCGCAACTGAAGCGACCCTGCACACCACTGCATGGTGTAGTGTGCCAGTCTTTGATATAATATAACAAAATTCTATCTCATTATATTACATCCATCAGAATGTACAACAGAAGCATTGATGGTCCAACAACTATATATATATTACAGACTCCAAAATATACATGAGTTATTACAGAAATACAATAGGTTAAGTTCAATTGAAAATAGCAACAGAAATATAGAACTGAAGATTAAATTGCAGAAAAAGTATAACTGAGATTTTATTCTTCTACTAAACTAAACTACTCTTGCTCGAATTCTGCCCCGTCCTGCTCTCCATAATCGATGTAGTAGTCGACTCCTTAGATCCCTCCCGTCAGGTCCGGCTCCTCCTTCCCTTCTTGGACTTCAACTTCCTCATACCCAACCTCTAATGGTTCAGAGTCTAACAAAGGGAAGATTTACGTAGGGGATGAGTACAGAAGGTACTCAACAAGTTCATAATAGCAAAAGGTGTTTGAATGACTATTTCTACTAGGACAAAGTCCTCAAAGGATATGCATGAATCCAATATCGTTCCTGGATAGAAGTAAATTTTTAATTTAACTATGTTCAGAAGGCTTCACGGGTCGTTAGAACCTCCGATGGTTCCTTTCCCGCCACGATCGTAGTTCATACCCAGAACAGGGAGTGACAATGCCACACTTCAATACACTCTGCAGAGATGCGCTACTTTACCCACAAGTGGTACTTAGCCTTTAGCCGGGTACGAGACCCATCACACTCCCATCGGTGCGTGGCTAGGTCTAAGGTTCCGAGTCATTTTCACCCTTCCCTTTGGCAATATCTCCCCTTATGTAGTCGATCCAGCACCGACTACCCGCCTCGTCATTATAGCGTACTTTTCTGTATATTTCAGGGACATAACGCCTCCCAAAGTGAAAATTCAGGGTTTATCGCTCCCCTGGGCGAGGGACATAACGCTTCCCCAGGCGTTACTTTACATACGTTTCTGGGAGATATGCACTGAGAAGGTATTACTTGACTCGCCTGTCCCATAACAGGTCTTGCGGTTAACGCTATCTTTACGGCGTAAGAATGCCAACTGACATTTGTTATTAACCTTATGATGATACCATATGCAATGGAACCCTGACCACCCCACAAGTTCTAAACCGGGGTTCCACTGCCCACCAATATATGATTCAACGAATCATAATGCAGTCTATTTATTAATCATATGTGATAAGCAGAAAGGAATTTCATATATGTGGTAGAAATAATCTTCAACATGAACAAGAAATGAACTTGCCTTGAGATGGATAAGATGTGAAGTGAGATGTCCCTTCGGACGAAATCGGCAGAACCTCGGGATCTGAAGTGGAATAATCGTCCGATAAGGACTATTTCCGAAGATAGCAATTGTATATGCAGATATGCATGCTTATGCCGATGAGGTCGATTTACAGAATTTAAATTGTTTGGACGATGTGGACTACCTTGTCGAAGACAATGCAATAGATGATATTTATTATAACTTCCTTGATTTTTTTATCTGCTCTATCTTCTGAATTTATACAATTTACTATTAATAACTTTGCGGTGTGGTGAAGTTATTAAACAGTTGCAATTCGTGAATTTCAAAGTAGTTATACAAAAATCTTGAATTCTGAATTTGCAGGGAGTTATAGAAAAAGCAGTAGATTTTCTTATAAAACCTATGTGTAACGATGTATACATATGTATACCATTTAAATTAAGGAAGTTCTTATGAGTGATTTAAATAAAATAACATAAAATAGAATTTTAGGTTATTCTAGTTAAGTTGAGAGTTTAAATATTTTACTACAATTTCAAATTGTGGGGAAATTCTTAACTAATCAAAATAATTAATTAAATTATAACTGGGTTGGGCTGGCCGAAATTTTTCTTTGGCCCGTGGCCCGCTCGGCCCTCCTTTAGCCCGTTTGGCCCACTCGGTAACCTGGTTAGAGTAAAACCCTAACCGGTCCCGAACCCCCTCACCCTCACTCTTTTCACACCCGCCGCCTCCCTCTCATCCTCTCTCTCTTTCTCTCCTGTGGCTCCCGAGCTCTCCCCAATCGCCGCCGCCTTCTCCCCTCAGATCCGCCGCCCAGGCGTCGCTGGCCTCTCGGCTCAGCGCCACCGCCCCCTGGGTTCTCCTCCACCTCCCCCATGTGCGGCCTCCTCGGCTTCGCCGCTTCGGGCTCGCCCCTTTTTGCGCCGCCCCGGTCGCGGCCTCCCCGGCCTTGCTCCGCTTCGGCCTTACCGGCGCCTGAACCATCCCCGCCTCGGCTTCCCGGCTGCCTCTACTCCAGCCCATCCACTCGGCCCCGCCGCCCTTATGCGCTTTGGTCGCCTCGGCCGCCGCCCGGGATGACCGTAGCAAGCGTCGCAGCTCCCTCGCCGGGGCTCCGCCGGTCCGCCTCCCGCCGGTGGCGAGCCGGGGCCCCCACACCGACGCTATCTTCGTCTGGGTAAGAGCACGATGCCCCTTTTATTTCTCCTTCTTTCCCCAATTTCTAGGGTTCAAACTTGATGCATCCGGTATTAGACTTGGTTTGGTTGTTCCTCTACTTTTCATTATTACTTAAATACCTAAATCAAACGGAGGAGTGAACTCTACTTCTTGATTCTTAGCTTGCTATTTAATCTTCAGTGATGTGTTTGGTTATTTACCTTGAATGATTATTGGAAGGTAGATAAGAACTATATTCGATTTGAGCCAATTCCATATTGATTCTTGTATAGATTTTTCTTTAGAAATTGATAAGAACAATCATTGCACCTGATCTGGGCTCCTTTTTATTTCTGTGCATACTAGGTTTCATTGGTTAATTTTGATTTAGCTAGAGAACAAGTACTCATCCTAGTCATTTGCTGATTGATGAATATACCAACACTTGAACATGACTACACATCCTTATAGTAATACAACAGCTATTTGACTTAGAGAAACAGCTTCTGCACTTGATCTAGGTTTATTTAGTTACTAGGTATTTCTTCCTTTATAAGTATCAGCTCACTTAATTTAATGGAACAGATGCTATTACTTGGTTTTTGGCTAAATTACATTGATACTTGGTATTTGAGTATTGTTGGCTGATGGGAACAAGTGCATTTCTTGCTCTTTTAGCTAACTTATGTTGGTGCTTTGCCTTTAAATGTTAATTGATCAAATTGTTAAGAGTAGGTACACTTTTTTGGTTAATTTAGTCTATGCAATTATTGACTGCTGCTATTCATATACATTGGTTCATTTATTTACTTGATGTTGCTATTCATGTGCATAAGTTTACTTCACTGATGGAACAGATGCTATACTTTTTAGTTTAGTCTATCTCTTCTCATTTTCTCCCCAGCCCTTCCTCATCTAACCTCAAACTGATAAGAACATATTTCTGTACTTATTCCCTCTTTCCTGATTTTAGACTGACAAGAACAGTTACTATACTTTCTCCTCCCTTCCCCCTTTCTAATTTGATAAGAGCAGATTATCTTTACTTGATTTAGAGAAGGGTTTATTTTAGCCTAACGCAGATTATTTTCTGCAGAATTTAAACACTTCTCTTCTTTTTCTAAATACTTCTATCTACTCTATTATACCTTAAGCAAGCTGAAGCTTGTCTTGAGGTGCTCTGAATCCTTCTTCTTCAGGCTACGCCTCCTCCTCCTAGCTCCCTTGATTTCTTCTCAGCTCTTTGCTATGGATGTGGTACTGTTTTTGGTTGGTGTTGAGATGAAAATGAAGCACAAGGGACTCTATTTATAGGTGGTTGGGGGCTGGTGAGCTGGGATTTCGAAAATGCCTTTGCTTGACATCTATTGGATGGCTCTTCTCTTGGTTTGGTGAGTCAGCTACTTGCTTGGCAGCCCCTAGCTGATCCTTATCCCTCTCTCAAGCTTGAGGTGGCAAGGGCAATGCCACCAGCTGCTTGTGGCTAATTCATCTCCCTTGGACAGCTTGAAGGAATTTGAATTGAGTTGCCCTATTGTGGTACGTTGGCTGTTGCTAATCTTTAAAAGTTTAGTACTTTAAGTTGCCTAGGTTTGCTGGATTTAAACCTGAAAGCAAACCTAACTCATTATATCTTAAGTGGTTGCCTAATGGAGGTTAGTTTAAACTTAAATTGACTTAAAGAAATCAATTGTTGCTTTGCTGCCTATTCGAATTCAGTTGCCTACTCGGATTCAATTGCTTGAAGCCTTGTGATATGTTGCCTCGGAAGTATTACTTGCTGCCTTTAAAGATTGTCGCCTACTGCCTTAATTCGAAGACTAACTCTAGGTCAATTTTAATCTCATTTGAATCTAGAACTAGTTCTTTGGATTCACAAAACTAGCCTCCTAAACAAATGCATTTCCATTTTGGGAATGCAACATTTTAATCTTAACCAATTCTCTCTTTTGTAGCATTTTGCTCTTGTTTTATATGCAGGTTAAAGAAAGATTGAAGAATTGGAGAATTGGAAAAGAGTGGTGAAGAAGAGGAATTGAATTGGAGATGAGAAGGGAGTTGAAGAATGAAGACATTAGTTAATTTATAAGTTTTTGTGTAACTTCCATAAGCAGACTTATATTTGTAATCGGACTGTTTAAACATATGTCTTTTCTCTTTTTGATTTGGTTCATGCTACTCATGTATATATATATTTATATTGGAACTGTTGAATATATGTATGCTTTCTCGGATTGATTGAGATATTTATATATATATGTGTTGAGATTGCATTACTTTTATATATACATATATACGTGAAATATTTATCTAGAAATTTTTTTAATTTTCCACAAATTTAATATGCATGAATGCTATGAATGAATTCAACTCCTAACTCTAATGTTTAGATTTTTAGAAAATACGGGTTCTCACAGCAACCACCACGCTTCGTGGTGATAGTGACCAATCGCCAGCCGCACCGACGATTCAGTATGGAATCGCCAAGCTACGTGGCGATTGACCGTAATCGCCACAGGGGATGGCGATTGTGCCTAAATCACTAGCGGACGTGGCAATTGCCCCCTCTAATTATATAGCCAGGGCATTATCGTTATGGCTCATGGCGATAGCGCCTGTGTCCTGACGGTTACGGAGAGTAACTGTCTATCGCCACCAGGGATGGTGATTGTGCTCTATCGCCATCCCACGTGGCGATAGCAATTAATATCGTCGGTGCGGCTGACAATTGGCCCCTATCGCCACGAAGCGTGGCGGTTACGTCTTAATCGCCACGGCGGGTAGTAAGGCTAGTTTTGTAATTTTTTTGAATGTGGTATTATTTCTGAAATTTCTGACTAAAAGAATAACATTTAAAAAAACTCTAAAACTGGTCAAAGAGATAAAGTGATCCAATGTTATTAGTTTAGGGGGTTAAGCGGGACGAAAAATTATTTAGAAAGTTATGTGAGCATGACCAATAGTTTAAGGTAGTAAAATAGACTATTTTCTAGATTTTACAACTCAAACAAAAGAATAAATTATCATTCGGTATACACAACTTTTTGCAGAGAAACTTACTGACCACGGATGTTCTCAATATGAGAGGGTGCCGCGGGATAAGAAATGTCAATTCGTGATGAGAATGAAACAATTGATCACCTTCGCTTTGACTGCTCACTAACGAAATTTACATGGAGGGTAATGCATGGCTTGAACTCCATCCTTCACGGTGTAGACTACCTTTTGTGGTGGTAGGCATTGCTGCCGTAGTATGGACAATTTGAAGCACACACAATGATGCTTGCTTCCAACATAAACTCCCTACTAATCCCGGTTGTATCATGTCACTAATTTGCCATTGGATTCATTCTTGGGCATTACTGCAGGTCAAGGAGTAAAAGGAAACTACCCTATGCTAGGGGGAAAGCTTCTCGAGCAGGTATCAAGTGAAGTCTACAATGCATCAAAGGGGTGGCAACCGGTAAGCAGCTCCATGGATGACGCCTAACAGAGAACAGATGTGCAATACTGCTACTTCTCTTTTGCTTATGTGAACGTGTAATACCTTTTAAGTTGTGCTCTCCGCTTACGGTCACCATGCTGGCGAGAGAAATCACCTCATTTTTTTTGTTTGAAACTTTATAAGAACTTTGCGGTTTCTTATATTGGAAATCGGAGGCCACCGTATCTTGTTAAACAAACACAAATCTATTCTTACACCATATTTACGCTAGCAGAAATGAACACCATTAATCCTCATATCATAATTCATAGCTCCACCTCCCAAACAAAAGGAACATAGCCATATTGACATCAAGCTAAGTAGCATGAAATCTGGAGCCACACTGTAGCCTAAAAAATCATAGCCATCTTGACATTCTTCTCTTTAGTTTTTCCTCCGGAACCTCCCTCCACTCATCCTTTGGAATCTCCTTTTCTAAACTAAAGAAACCTCACAGTATACATTTCTAAACATTTTCGAATTTTTGCATCCAAGGAGGATTCATGGAGAAAACTATATAGCTATTGCATGTGTACCAGGAAGGATCACATACATTGGATAACTTCACTATGTTCAAACACTCCCAAATTCACAACACTTCTACCTTCAATTCAAAACAACATAAAATGTATGCAATCAAATATATATTGGTGGGTGTAAACGGGGTGGAGGCGATATGCCGGCAGTGAGGGTTTGCCCCACTAGACCGCGAGAGAATAAGAGATGTGGGATGGAGAGAGGTGTCAAGTGGGGCAGAGGTGCTTGGGAGGGTTTTGTTTGGTGGCAAGAGGTGGGTAATTTGCTCCTAGAGTGTAATTCCATAGGTGTGGCTCTAGCTAGGGAGGAACCTTTGAGGCTTCAACACGCTCCTCCTTCCTACTTCATTTTTATCTCTGCTCCTTGCTTGCTCCGGGAAGCCTTTTTTTAATCAGAGGTAGGGGTGTTTGGCATAGCTCCGAGAGCTCCTCCCAAAGGGCTGGGAACTAGAGATGTACCAAACATGCCCAAAATATCATCGACCGTTGATGAAAGGAAAACAACTACATGGAATTGTGAGATAATCTTGACAATTGGATGATCTATCAAATGCTACTTACCTGTTGCTTTTCCGGCCGACCCTGTGCATGTGTAGCCAATGCAATCGCATTGGACCTTCAAATATCAAGGCCCTTGCATAAATACACATATACTAGGAATTAGGTAGTGTGTAGCCCACCAAGAGTCCAACAATGCAATGCAACCTACAGCTTAACAAGCACCCAACAATGCAATGTAGACCCACAAATAAGTAAACAAAACATAGAGTTATGAATCGTGAACCCTTGACTCTTTCAGGATTTTGACTTGCCGTGCAGCAAGCTAGCGACCAATGACGCCTTATTCTCTTCTCTCCTCTCCTCTCCTTTTTCCTCAATCCCATTGTGTAAAGGAGACATCCATGCTGGAATATTAACTTTGCAATTGAAACAAAAAATAAATAAAATGCTTATATGATTGTGTTGTGTGGATAAAGATCCCTCTTTGTTATCTTGCACCAAGGTCTTAATATGCTACAATCGACCTGTGCCTTTATCCACCTTCGATCTTAGCGAACCTCAATGATGTAAACTACAGTCGAATCCCTCGGTAGAGTCGCGATTAGGGAGCATGAATCTTGACGTATGTTCAACAAGATTTGGTTGACTTCCTTGTAAGAAAGATTTGGTGGATTTTATAAAAAATATCTATGGATATTTGACCTTCGAGCAAAAAAGATATAGGCACGGAACTTGACAGGAGATTTATGTACTAGTCTACTGCATACGTGTACTACATGCAGTACTCGGAAGTATTCGACAGTTCCGAGTTCCACATACACAAGCCTCTACGAGTGGAGGAGGAAAGGGGATTTTTGAGAGGGAGGAGCAAAGGGGATTAGCGGCGAGCGATGTGACGTGGCGTTCCACCGAAGAGCCGCAGCCGCAAAACGCATTTTGGTTTTGCGGTGCCGCTCGCCTCTTATCCCTCCAAACTCCAGGAGTGAATCAAAACGCGAGAAATACAAAAAAGAAAAGAAGAAAGAAAATTCTCCCGAGAAAAGGAGAGTATCAGCAGCAATCGGGGAACGAACGAAATGGCGCTGCTGAGCCCGCGTGTGCCGCGGCTGCCGCTCGCCTACGCCGGCGCCGGCGCCGTCGCGCTTCGGTGCTGCGGCCGCTCGGGCGCTGCCCCCGCGGCGCGGTGCCACGCCACGGCGGCGGGCAGCGTGGCGGCCGGCTCAGCAACTTCGTCGGAGCTGGAGGCCATCCGGTGGGGAAGCGCCAAGCTGCAGGGCGCCCGCGAGGAGATGGAGGACGAGGTCGTGCTCCGCCCCGGCTCCCTCCTCCACGGCTTCTCCTTCGCCGCCGTCCTCGACGGCCACGCTGGCTTCTCCACCGTCCAGTTCCTCAGGCACGCACGCACGCACCGATCATCTCCTTTCTGCCTTCCTTCCGCTGCAGTTTCACACACTTGACGGCCGCTTGAGACCTGACCCCGGATTTTCCTGGCGTTGTAGGGAAGAGCTGTTCAAGGAATGCGCAGCCGCGTTGGACGGCGGCGCGGTGCTCAACACCAAGAATCTTGAGGCCATCACGGACTCGATCAAGCGTGCCTTCGCCACTGTGGACGCCAACCTCTCCACTTGGTCAGGCTCAGTAGGATTTCATTACCCAATTTTCTTACCTTCTGCTTAGAGCATAGACTAGCTATGTTGTCACATTTCTTTTACATGTTGTGTCGTTGCTTCTTCACAGGCTTGAGCAAATGGACAAGGAAGACGACTCTGGCGCGACGGCCACGGCCTTGTTTCTGAGGAACGATGTCCTTGTTGTCTCGCACATTGGCGATTCCTGCTTGGTATTAACATTTTCGTCTATCTTGTTGTCATGTCTAGCACCGTGACAGACTGAAGTCTAAACTTGATGCTTAATTGTGTGAAAACCTTTCTAGTGATGATAAGGTGGTCTTCGATCTTGATTAGCAGGTTGTATCACGCGATGGAAGACCTCAATCTCTGACCAACTTTCATCGACCGTACGGAAACAACAAAACGTCCCTTGAAGAGGTCAAGCGGATTAGAGCAGCAGGTGGATGGGTGTGTTTTCTCTTCCAGAATTCTGCTGAATTACCTGGCCTACTGTTTTTGTACCTTCACAAATATGATGATGCTCTGTTAATATAGGCCGCTTACCAAACCCTTTCCTTAGCTCTTTACCTCCCATATGCAACATGTTCGTTTTCCGTAAATTGTGATCCGTTTTCCAAATATTGGCTCAACAATCAAGACAAATCTCCTGGAAAAAATCTAGCTCATCTAGGAACCTCCTCTGTTTGGTTTGAGAGTCCATTCAAATTCAGAGAGTTTGCCAAGAAGATGCATCTATGATAGATGGACTGCACGTCTAGGAAAGCTTGGTTGCCAAATGTTTGGTCACGAACAAATCATGTCATTGCATTGCAGCATGCTTTCTTTTATGAATAATGTTGTACTGGATCTAGGAGCAGCAGCACATTGTACTTCTTCCATTGGATACCACTTGAATTTGACAGAAGTATCTTCACATTCTAAGTTAATGGTTATCAATTAAGTCATACTATGAAAGTAAAAAACTGAATATTGTAGTTTTACAGAGAATCAAATGGCTAGGATTAAGCAGCCATATTCGGTTTGGTGTCGTATGCTGATCTCTCTCCATTCAGTGCTTGAAGCCTTGAACATGCTGGTCTCACTCTTGTGTTGACTCTTGTTTTAACAACTTCAACATTATTTTTTGTAGATTCTTGATGGACGCATATGTGGAGACATTTCTGTATCTCGTGCTTTTGGAGACATACGATTTAAGACAAGGAAGAATGAGTTCGTCTCTTGTACTCCCTGCTCTCTCTCTCCACACATTAGGCACTCCTTTTGTTACGTTATTTCCCAATAATACTCCCGCTAATTTTGAATCTCATGGTTTTATGCAGGATGCTGGTAAAAGGAGTTAAAGAAGGAAGATGGACTGAAAAGTTCATCTCACGGTAAAGTGCTCAATGTTTTTATTCTCTATGTTCTTTTCATAACTGGCTGTGTTTTCATTTTATTGTTGTCGTATTGATAAATTCATACACGCGTGAATTGTCAAACAAACGAGCTAGGCTGTTTTGAACAAACAATAGGGTCGTTTGTTTTAGTTGTGTTATCTCTTTCAGTTACGTGTCAAAAATCCTTGCTAGTGGTTGTTAATTAACACTTGAATCCTTATCCATGAAGTACCTGCTAGTTTCCAATGACCTGAATTTTCCATTGTTCCTCATCTGTTGACAACTATAAACTGTGCTTCCTTTCCATTGTTTCCTAGTGGACGAAATGTAGTGTTTTCCTTATTTGGGAGCATTGCTCGGATTTGTTTTTGGCTACCTATCTCAAGCATGTAATGACTCCTTGTTCATAACCTGGTGCTTGAAGGTTTGCTTCTGGCGATCATACTAAATCACCTTGCATGAGATCTTATAATAATTCCTCTTTGTCGGACGACAAATGATTGCATGTATGAGGAAAGTTAGCTTTCTGCTGAGACATATTTAATTGCAGTTCTCTGACAAAACATTTTGTTTGCACCTCCAGTTCTTGTCTTTTTATGTATGTAATCTTATCCGTCTTGTAAATATTGGTATCTAGAAGGATTATTTCATTATCACCACATATTAGATCAGGGATTTGATGAAATTTTCCCATCATTATGGTGGAGATCTATAATGAATTATCTGTAATCAATAAATTATCTCCTTAGTACCAAGCATGCAATATTTATCCAACTTCTAGACATGTCTTTTGGTTGGTACTGCTGCTGTTGCACAACATGGAATGTCTCGTATGATAATTGAATGACACTACCAACTGTGTAACTTAAAATCCTTGAACAATTAAACAGATATCACATTAACACTACTATGTTTGATGATGGATAAGATAATCTCAAAACATAACTCTTGCCATTAAATATATTGTCACCAAAGATGAGCTTAATGTGATTTACAGCACTTTTGATGCATGATGTACGTTTGTTAGAATTGTGAATGTGACAATTTTAACTATCCAATCTCTTATGTGCAGAATACAATTTAAAGGGGATCTAATAGTCTCTTCACCTGATGTATCTCTGGTGGAGCTTGGACCGGATGTGGAATTTGTTTTGGTAGCAACTGATGGTCTTTGGGATTACATCAAAAGGTCAATCCAAGATTTTTTTTCTTGTTCATATTTTTAGTTGTCCAGCCTTAAGTTTGTTGTTCTTTTCCACCTCGTGAAAACATATTAGTTGTCTGTTCAACATTGTGACATGTATAGCTGACTGTATTGTGTAGCACTGAAGCTATAGCTTTTGTCAGAGATCAACTACGTCAACACGGCGATGTCCAGGTATGCAGCTTATCTCTGCTTAAATAAATGATACTCACAGTGTTCCTTTCTGCAACCCATTTTGTATGCTTGCTGATTACTCACTTGGTTTGTGTAGCGGGCCTGTGAGGCGCTTGGTGAGAGAGCTCTGGTATTGATGTTTGCCACTTCCGTATCTTCCATTTATTATTTCTTTTCCACCTGTATATTAGGTGCTCATTCCAATCAAATATGTTTCAATTCTCTTTCTATTGTTATCAATTGCAGGATCGACGGTCACAAGACAACATTAGCATAGTCATAGCTGACTTGGGGTACTGGTTCTTCAACCTTTTGATTGGGAGTTTTTCTAAATTGAATTGCATCCTTCTGTGCATGAATGAATACCTGCTGTTACAATAGTAATCAGAGGTCTGCTTGTTCCAATTGTTCAACCACATTGTCCGATTATGCGCATTCCGTACTCTAGTTATTTAACTCTGGTGACTGGAATTTCTATTTATGTGAAAACTCTTATCCCAGTTGTCCATCTCTTTGTTTCGACATCCATCAAAAACTTTGCTTACAATTCGTACAAATTGCTTTTTTGGCAGAAGGACAAACTGGAAGGAGTTGCCCGTTCCAAGGCCAAACGTTTTCTTGGAGCTAAGTCAAGCAGTTGCGACTGTAGGGGCCGTCTCAGTAGGAATTTGGATTTCTTCGCTTCTGACATTGCAGTAGGCCTAGTTCAGTTCAGCTGTGTATAGTGCGTACAGTGAACATCTTCCGCTCCTAGCTGCAAATATGTATATCCTTATAGGGTTAATTAATAGGGATAAAATGTTGAAGTATCTGAAGGATTGAAAAGAACGCATGCTTCAGCTACTGCTATCTAACACAGGGACATATTAATGATCTATCTGGACTTTTTTCCCCTGCTATATTGGGGGACCCGTCAACTGAAAATTCAAGAAACGCGACCGAGAAACATTTGAACCCATTGCCGAAGGAAAATTCTTCTATGTCCCTTTGATAATGTACAATCGTCTAAAGGTCTGATGCGGCTGTTAAATGATAAATTTCCCCTTTCTAAACATTGTTGCCCCGAATCTTTCTTTTTTGAAACCGATGAACGGGATAGGAGTTCCACCGTTGCGCTATAAAAAGACTGAGAGAAAGAAGAGGGGCAAACTATTGCTCAGTTAATTAGAAAAATAGGGTTAAAACCATAAATATAACAGACTCACTATTTAGCTCAATTAGGTCGAAAGCACCACCAAACCAGCCTAGCCGCGGGAAACAAGCCAGCCTAGGTCAACACTTACAAATGGCCCCTCGCCCACGGATAAAGACCTCGGCATCAACACATCGGCGACTGGCGATTCTGACTTCTCCCAAAGAAAGCATCAGTGAACAAGGACCCAGCTGTTGCGTTGAAGCCCCAGAAACCGCCCAAAATGTGCGACCCCCCAACTTTGCCAGTCATGTGGAATCCTCACCGCGCAACACCGCAACTCCGACTTCACGGCCACCAAGCGAGACATGCTGCCAAGCCAAGTCCCGCTGACCCAGAATTATTGGCCCAACACCGCCGCCTAACGACAGCTCCAACTTCACCAGGGTGTCATCGTTGCCGCTAGTCCGGCCATCACCGACCATAGGCCAATACACACGGCGCTAGCCACCAAGTGCGGGGTAAGATCTCCAAAGCCATGCCTCCAAGGAGGACACAACGTTGATGCCATCGTCATCGCTCGATTGGGTAACTCGGATTTAGGTTTTCACCCGGAACATCCCAAGGGCTGAGAAAGGGTTGGGCCTCCACGGCAATGCCTCGAAGGAGGGCAACGACGCCCGAAAGCGCCACCACTGCCGTCGTCGGCAAAAGCAGGGTGATGATCTACAAGTGTAGGTGATCAATTGTAGTAATTTTCAATGAGAAATGATGTTGAACTCATAGGCATGCATCGATTGGATCACTTGGTTTAGATTTGAAATCACACTAAAAATAATGAAATATGCGAGTTGAGATGCAAGACTACCTTTTTCAAATAGCCATGCAACTCAGTGTACAATGAGAGAACTAAATATGCAATTACTTAACCTAAGATGTAATTTTTATTTTTGCAATAAATAAAAAACAACAAGCTATCTATATCTAAAGTGCTAACAGAGATGATCTTATGATGGAAGTTGAGGCATGCGGTATGTAGGTTCACTAGTAGCAATTCTCATGTGAAAAATAGAGATTATATGATATATAAAGTACCACTATGAATTTGCAAGAATTAATATATAACGTTAATATTATTGGCAGTAGGTAGACAATTTACCCTTTGTCCATTAAGGCATGAGGCATAACAATATTAATATATTCGCTAACAAAACACAAGATAATTTCACATGGTTGGCTGCTCTACGCCATCTCCCATGCTTCCAAATCATGTGCTAAGTGTCATGCGTGACCAATTCACGACACACAAACAATTAATCCATTCAAAACATAGCATGCATGAGATTAATCCTGAACATAACAGTTGATTACGCTGAAGGTGGATGGTAATAAAAAACATAAGATTGATGGCACCGAAGATGCATGATCATCACAATAATCATGAGAATGCTACATCCTTACTACTAGACATCCCGTAGCCTCGATGAGACTACTCAGAAATCATGAACGATATCAAGAACGAATAGTAGATTGAACTCATAAGTTAATCCAATGTTGTCGATGTTGTATATGAAGTATAAGGAGACCTAATCTATGGGTGGTGATGATTGAAGATGAAAACTACGAATTCCAGTGGTGTTTTCTGATCTCTACTAGAGCCTTCTATCTTCTCCGTGATTCTCTGCTTATCCCTTGTTCACGAAACTCCGCAGGGGCTATATCAGGGTCGAAATGCATTTACTCGAGAAGAGGCAGTGGCGGTCGAGGCCTATGGGTCCCAGGCGGCAGAGGTAGGCAGCAGGGGGTTCTGTCCCCTTTCATCATTTGGGCCTAGGGGACCTCCCCTCGCTGCTTCCTTTCATAAGAAGTTATCCTTCTTTGCAAGGTCCCCGAATACGCTCTATTTTATGATTTTTACAGTGTTTTTCCTATGCATAGAAAGTAGGTGAGAGAAATAGATAGTTTGAAAATTTATTTAATAATCTAAAATATATCAAAATATATAATAGAAATTTAACAAAAGACATCATTAAACTCAGAAAACCACGATACGTTTTTGACATATCAAGATCCCCCAAACTTAAACTCTTACTCGTCCTCAAGTAAGGCATCCGTAAGGAACTTAAGTTTGGTGACGATTTCGAGTTAAAAGGACCTAGACCGAATTAGTGCACAATATACTTTGATAAAGTAATTCCTGAAAAATCTTAGCAAAGAAAATATTGCAACATATAGACATTTGTCTAAAAATATTTATTTTCTAACACTAAGCCTAAGGTTGTCTTTGAACTCAAATACTAAGATCATAATAAGAGAGGAAAATAAACTCTTGCTGGTTTACTTTGTACCCATGCCTAGAAGGAAAAAGAATGTCAAAGATTAGTTAGAGAGCAATAGAATATCACAATGAAACTTGCATCGCTCAACCACTAGAGGCAAGTCATAGGTGCAAAGCCTTATGTACTAAGATGTAAGGATTCCTGAAATTTTACATTTTAGAAAGATCGTGCAAGGTTTTATATTTGTCACAGTTTGTTTCATCAACTCATTCATAATAGTACTTGATGCCTCATGTTTCTAATCGTTTAGAGAGATTAATGAGACAGTAGGGATGACTTGATCAAAATAATAGAAAGGCTCTTGCAATACAAAGTGATCCTCGAGCCCTAGTGATGTCTCGGTTATCCATATTGCAAGAGGAGTAGAGATTTTAATTAAATGCACAAGAGAAATCATATCACATAAAGAGGTGCTCTCTAATGATATCAGTTAAGAACATGAGTAAGGTGAGTGCTCTCAAATGATATAAGTGAAGTGCAGGAGCAAATGAGAAGCTTCAATAGATTTAAGTGAAGATTATAAGCAAAATTGAATGCTCTCTGATGATATAAGTGAAGCACAAGAGCTAACTGCTGAGAATGCTACTGCTACTAAAAATATGATACATGCACTAGCCTATAAATAATCATCTCACACAAAAGACTAAATAGAGCTATTTAAAGGATGGTACTCCTCTTCTACTATTTTTTTATTTTTCCTATTATGTTTTCTCTTTTCTTTTTTTCTCTCTTTTATTTACCTTTTTTCTTTTTATTTTTATTTTTCTTAAAAGCCCTTTTAAAATAAGACATACCATAGAAGGGTGAGCTCTTTACATGGCACAGCAATCAAGATATAGAAAACAGAGCAAGGCTATATATGTGTATGCAAAATAAGCTTAAATACATGATAAATAAATGATAAGTATAATTACAAGATACTCGAATGACTAAGGATATAAAGCCATGATACATAGACACAAATAGAGAAACTGAAGGGCTTGTGGGGTGTGCATCACATGTTCTATTTCAATGGTCTTTATTTGCCACTTCGATGCCATTTTCATTTCTTCTTTTTACATAGACATACCCCATGGGTTTGAATGTATCGATGAAATATGCGAAAAGGTGATAAAATTTAAGACCAATTACTGTGGATGCTAGCAATTAAGATGGACTAGAAATACTGGTTAGAGAATATACTTGACTAAGGTGGAATCATGTCAAAAATAGCAAGTTCTTCAAACCAATTTACATTATACCTAACATTGTTTTTTTCTGTTGAAACCCACTTCAACATACATATGACCCCTATTCATTATAAAGTGACGTTTGTGCTCTCAATTAAAATTTAGTAAAAGCACGACAAGATAGTAGATAAACATCACAATATTAAATCAACCATCTTAAGTCACAATCTTAATAAATGGGTAGCAATATCAACAATAGTCCTACTGGGTATAATTGAGGGACACGATGCACTATGTTTGCCATAAATGCTTGCATAAGATAATTTAGGTATTGCAATAAGAAGGAAGCATCATACATCAATTATCATGCCCCTTTTAATTCATGTCATCAAGGAACATCAAGAGCACAATTTATACTTCCACCATAACTGAAATCATAATTCAAGAATGTAAGCACTGACAACAACCTTGTTAACATATTCATCAACATCACCCATTAATTAAGATAAGCATAGCAAATCACCAAGATAACTTCAAATACTCCAACAACTCATTTTATTCAGAAACTAAACTAAACTAATGTTGTTGGTTAAGCTAACTTACAACAAGAAAAACCAAGTTCCATAATAAAGCAATGCATAAAACAATTATTAATCAACCATGAATAAATAAAAAGGAGCAGAGAATAATCCAATTGGGGGATTGGGGGGAGGCTCTCCCCCAAACTTCTCTTTAGATTTTCCTCGGTGAAGATTAAGGGCGTGTTTGGCTTAGCTCAAGCTCTGAGCTTCTCAACGGAAGCCAGTAGAGCAAGGGCCAAACATTCTGGCTTTCCCAAATTGAAGAACCAAAGCCAAGTGTGAGCCAGAGCCTTTTAAACTACAATAAAGAATCTATAAAAATGTGGCTTCGTTGTCTCCATCAAGCCCAATCCCTTCGCTGCCCCTATGAACTCACTGCCATGACTCACTTGGACCTCGGCGGAGTTTGTTGTGCTCTCACTAGAGATCACTAGGACCCCGTTGTACCTTGTGGTAACCTCGTCAAGGATCACCGGGACCTCACCGGATCTCAGAGCCACCGCACCAGACCTCACTGGGCGCGACTGCATTCTAGCCTCTAGAGGCTCGCTATCATGTCCATGGAACGTTGCTGGAGGCACCATCCACGCGCTCAACATGAGGCAGGTGCTAACGTCTCTCGGCCTAGGGCGCTTGATGTCCTACAAGTGCACAAAGTTAGTTGCATTAATTTATTGGAATTGTTCTCCCAATTTTTATGTCAATTCCCACGAGGAGCTATGGTGATGGTCACTTCTTCCTCACACTTGTGATGTCACAGATCACAAGTATGCTTGTCCTAGAAAAGTTTTCTTGAATTCCTTAATAGTAATAAATATAAGTTCAGAAATTGGTGTTAAGTTTAAATACTAAAAGTAAGACGAATAATAAAATGCTGAAAAGTATAGTGTAGTTCTTGCAATAAAAATGGTTAGGCATGAGATATGATGGATCATGGTTAGTGGTAGATAAAGTGACAATTGAAATAAGGTTTCGATACACTTATCCTCTTTGGAACTTGGTTAGGTGTGGGAGATGATAGAACATGGTTAGTGGTAGATAAAGTGGCGATTGAAATAAGATTTCGATACACTTATCCTTTTTGAAACTTGGTAGGTGAGTCACCCTTGAATCATTGTACTCCTCCTAAATTGGCATGGTACGACTCTATTGTCCTCCTCCTGTTACCCTATATCCTGAGTGGTCGGCAAGGTATTTAAGATCGATAGATTGGATCAACGGTTTAAGATTGGTGGCTTCCCGTTCTCCTCATGCAAATACAACTTTTCTTTGATATCTACAACTGTCACTTTGTAGGTCCCCAACTCAATGCAAACATGTATTAGTCCTAGTATGTCCTAGACAAAGATCATGTTGCCCGGGCCCTAGATAACAAGCATTAGGCACACCTAGAACCAATAACTTCATACCAAATACCAAATGCCCGGGCCCTAAAGTGTTCAAGAATAATAATTCAATCTAGAAATAGTTCTACCATATCACCAATCACCTACATCTCTTCTGCCTAATAAAACTACTCACTCATGCCAGAGATGCAAGCACATACGAGTTGCATAATTAAAGATGAACAAAAAGGTATAGTCTTGATTACCAATAGTCTCACAAATTTAAACAATAGTATGATCTAATAGTTCACAAATGATTATAGATCTAAATCGAATGTAGAAGAAAAAATGTTCGATACTCTACATGAACATCTATCTCTCGATCTCACTAGTATGGCGGTGGCGGTGGAGAAGCAATGGATCGTCGGGTCTTCTTCTCCTTCTCTTCTTCTTCCTTCCTCCTGTTTCTCTGTTCTTCTCTTTTCTCTCCCTCCTCTTCTGTCGAATGGCCTTCACCCCTTGATGAAGTTGGTTCTGTTTGATGTGAGGGGGCTGTCGCCACATGGTATGACCGGGCAGTATGGGCGTAGAGCTCATACCACTAGTCCGTAGGGCACCTAGAGCCTCCGATCGTGATGTTTCAGTTGGGAAAGTTGCTCCAAATCCCTTACTTTATGCAAATCAGGTACTAAATTGGTGGGATTCGCCTCTTATCCTACAGGGAAGATTAAGAACCAAGTTTTTCCAATAATGATATAATTAAATAAGAAATCACATAATTTTCTACCAATTATCAGGTTGATCTATGTTAAATCTTGGAATAAAAGCCGATGTGTTTGAGGCACATGAATGCTCTAGCAGCTCAGTCAATTGGCCTCGAGGCTCCTTGTCGCACTCCATGGAGCGCCACTAAAGGTGCTACTACCGTCACTCAACATGGGGGCAATGGGGTGTTGTCTTTTATTCATTTGGGATGCCACCGTTGCTCGACCTAGGGCCGATGGGGTGCTGTTGTCACTCCGCATGACTCGCCGCCATCGCTTTGCCCAAGGCATTGCCGTCGTTGTGCTTGCGGCACCGACTATCACTTGTTCCTATGCATGTGTCATTGTTGCTCGGTCTAGGAAGGGACTCGATGCAGAGGGCAGAAACAAGATGGGAATGGAGGAGATGAGAGGAAGAAGATAGGGATAAAATGGTCAAATTTTGTAGATAGGAGCTGGAGCTGTAATTTGGGCCCAACATCCTCATTTGGGCTCAAACTTCTCTCCAAGAGATGGCTACAGTAGAAGCCACAGTCGGAGCCTTGAAAACATAGAGCCAAATAGGGCATAAATAATTGATTGCTTCTTTTTCCTCTAAAAGATTAGTTCTTGCATACAAATTATAAAGTAACTACCCTTCGAGTGATTAAATTAAACACAATAATTAATCCAAAAATGAAAGCTAACTCTCAGTTGTAAAGTGCCCAATAAAATAGGGAGAGTAAAGAAATATTTTCAGAGGACATCCATGGTTAATTTTAGCATTAAAAACAGGACATAAACTTGTAGAAACTAAAATAGAGACTATAGAAGTATGAGAAAATCTAAAATTTATATTCATAAACAAGGAAGCATAACAGAAAGCTACAGAAAAATTGGAGCATTAGGGGATGCCCAGAGCTCCCAGGTTGTAGAGGGAGGCGGTAGAGCCTCCTCCCAATTGGCTCTACCGCCTGACCACTACGTGCTAGTGTTGCCTCATAGCATTTTGCAGTAGCTTATGTACCTTCTATAGATTGCAAATCACACTCGAGGCAAGCGTAGGATACTCATGGCATCAGACACCCACTCAAGTGATGGCCGAACAACACCGATCATCTGCAGCCACTGCAATACCCTACAGGATGTGAATCAAGGACTGCAAACTGGCCCGGCCACATCAAGCCAGTCAGGACAGCACTAGCCATTTAAGGAAATAGTGATCACTAGAGATTAAGAATGAGTTTGATACTTCGAGTTAATATATACCCCACAAGGATTTTTAACAGTGGTAGTGTCGGTGTTTTGATCCGGCAATAATGAATATGGGGTAGCGTGCACGTAGCAGATCTAGATGGGTGCACACGGGACACAGAGTTTAGGCAGGTTCAGGCCCTCAAGAAGAGGTAATACCCTACGTCTTGTGTTTGGTGGATGATATTGCTTGTGCACCGTATGCGGCAAGACCTTGAGAGGAGCTCTCTAGGTTGCTAGGGTTTATGTATATCTAAGTCTTTCAATCTCTGAGTCTCCTAATCTCTATCTCTTACTGATTGGGGGATCCCTGCCTTGCCTTATATAGGCGACAGGGGCAGGGTTACATGAGCCTGGATCGGTTTACAAGTAGATTTCCTAATCGGTTATAACTAAATCCTGAGATATTGGGTAGGTACATGTTTATGTCTTGTATTCCAAGTCGATGATGAGCCCCCGTGTAGAAGTCGGACTCCGAGTAGTCGGCCTGGCCCACCCTATGACCAGGGGGCCGGTTTTGTCCTCCTTGACGATACCCGGGTGCTATGTCATCGTCAGTAGCCCCTGAGTCCTTCACAATCTGGCTGCAACTTGTCTTGGTAACGCCTTCGCCCAAACCAAGTGCTTTTTGCCTTCTTCCTTGGGCAAGTTTCCTGAGTGGTATCCGCCTGAGCGCCTACTTGTTGCTTGCAGGGAGATTGTGAGGGACTCTTAGAACTCCTATGGAATAAAAGTAATAAGCCGAGTAATATTCACCCGTAGGGCAGGAATATCATGGCAGGTGAGCTAATAACGGGTAAGTCCTGGTGGTATCCGGTCATTTCCAGTGGATGTAGACCGGCTATCGACCCAGCGGGGGGCATTCCATGAATTCCGACCAAACTCCCGAGTGGTACCTGGTTTCCTGAGTGGCCTAGGTCCAGCTAGTGTCCCTTTGGGGGAAATACCCTCGGGATTCGTGCCAGAACCAGAACACAAACTGTAGTGCTTCGGTCCCGAGTCGTTCGGTATCCGACTAGTGGCCTGCTAGAGGTGCACTTCAGCTGCCCTTCACTCGGGTGTATTCAAGTGATTGTGGACCCCTGGAGGTCAACCACCGAAACCCTGCGAACTATAACGTCTCGGTCCTGAATTGTTTGGTAACCGACTAGCGGCCCGTTAGAGGCACGTTACCGTTGCTATTTATTTGGGATGTATTCCAAACGGCTATTAACCCCTGTGGGTCAACCGTTGAAATCCCAGGCCCAACAGCCGCTGGAAGTGGAAACGCCGCGCCATTCAAGCTGTCATCCCATATAAAGTGAGGAGACACGGAAAAAACCACTTTGCCCACTTCATTTCACACTTTGCCTCCTTAGCTCCCGCCACCCCTTTGTCTTCTCAGCGCACCAAAACCCCTTTGGAAACATCTGTTTGTTGTCAAACCTCAGCCTAGGAAGATCAAGCCGGCTGTAGTTGGGGGTGCCGGGTTCCAATTGAGGGCCGGCACTGTCAAAAATTACCTTGAAATCCCCTTCCAATCGTCCAACAAAAGGTGGCACTTGGAATGGTTCTACTGCTCCAACCTCGAGCATGCGCTTCCGAAGTTCGAGGGCCAGCCTCCCGAGAGCAAGGTAAGCTAGATTGAGCTCCCACAGGATTGGGAGTGCCCTGGGGTTGAAGTCCTCCGCGTGCATCTCGCCCGAGTGCTCGAGGCGGGAGTCACCGGAGTCGGGGTCATCTCGACATTCATTAGCCGTCGAATCCAGCCCGCCAAGTTGAGGGTCCATCCGATGTACGAGTACATCAATCACCAGGATGTGACCTGGGAGTCAGCCGATGTGCTCACGGAGCAGGACGTGCAGAGCCGAGTCGGGAGGCTGGTGAGTCAGGACGCGAACCTGGACACCTCAGGGCATCCAGTGCCCTTCAGCCTAGCCAACCGCCCAAGCAAGGTAAGCAATCGATCTTCTATCGTTGATACTCGTAGTCTGCGTTGTAGCCGAGCTATGCTCTAACTTTGTTTGTGCACTCTGACTTTGCAGGATCTTTTGGGATTCAACTCCAAGGCTCCACTCCTGGAGAACGAGCCTTGGAACCGACCACCGTATACCGGTGGCCCAAACAGCGGTCAACCGCCGCAGAAGGGGGCCGGGACCACCACCGCCACCGCCGAGTCATCGAAGGGGAAAACGACCGCGGCTAAGGAGGCCAGCGCCCCACCGCCGACTGCGGCAACTCCTGAAGAGAACCTTCAGGAGGATGAAGACGAGGTCCCCCTCATTCGGAGGAGGGGGAACGGACGGCCGATGCTGCCTTCGGGGGACAAGGCAGCTCCTCTGCCCATCCTGCCCCAGCGACATCTGTTGCCACCGAGGAGCAAGGAGGCTCCTCGAAGCCGGTGACCCCAGCGACCACCCCAACAGTGAAGCGGGCCCCAGGGCTTAAGAAACGTGTTCACTTGCCAAGATCCACCAGGTATGTCGTCGAGTGATCGCCCTCTGCCCTTCATTATGGTGGAGAGTAGTGATAATCCTGTTTACCTTTGCAGGTCGAGGAAGACGGGAGATATCCCAAGGAGCAAGCCGAGTGCCCAGGGATCCGATCAAAGTGACGATGCGGCGAGGTCAGACCCCCGGCCGCCGTCTCCCTCGAGGGTTGCTGGCGTCCCTTCACCGCAGCCGTCTTCCTGACAGGGTGGTGCGCCTCTGACCCCGCTGCCTGCCCATCAGCCGGAGGAGTCCGTCGCTGAAGCGCAAGCTCCCACTGCCACCGAGTAGGCGGGTCCTAGTCGGGAGGCGGTGCAAATCGTCCCGTCGCATCGCAAGGGGACCCTGGTGCTGCCGGTGGAGGAGATCGATATTGGCCGCGTGCTGCTGCCTCCGCCGGGCTTCCACGTGGCATTCCAGCCGCTCCAGGTCCGCCAGATGAACCCTTCGAAGCGGGACGAAGTTCTGCGGGAGATTGATGATATCCGGGAGTTGGAAGAGTGGGAGGAGGCAATAGGCGCCACCAACCAACTCGGGGACCAGTTCCTGGAGTTGTTGAAATCCTTGAAGAAAAATCTGGAGACCGTGAAGGAGAGCGCCTACTTGGTGGACGGCAAGATTCAACTGTTGATGAGGGTATGTTTTTTGTCCTTGTGTTTTCTTCACTTTGTGCCGTGAATGCATAGACAGTGCACCCCCCTGGGGTGTAGCCCTCGAGCCTCCGGCCGACTGGAGCAGTCAGCTGAAGGTTCCTTGTTAGCTTGTAGATTCCGCATTGGGGGCACGATCAGTGCACCCAATGGGTGTAGCCCCGAGCCTCCACTCGGTTCATGGAAGCGAGCGGAGGGTCTTTGATTAATTTTCCTGAGTAGCTAACTATCTTTGGCATTTACGCAGATTTTAACCAGGCTCGGGATAAGACCGAGTTCCTTCAGGAGCAGCTTCCTGCCTTCGACCGACTTGGCCAATGCAAGGCCAAGTGGGATAATCTAAAGGGCACCCTCCGCGCGACACAGGAACAAGTGCTCGTGCGGGAGGCCGAGGTTGCCTCGGTAAAGTAGGAGGCCTGCAGGGAGGCTGCCCGGGCTCAAGGTAATGAATTTTGAACTTCTTTGGTTACTTTCGCTTTTGTTGTACTGACTGTTTATAACGTCTGTTGTAGCTGCCAAAGACGAAAACTCCAAGCTTAAGAAGGAGCTTGCAGCCACCGCCAAGCTTAAGGCGGAGCTTGAGGCGATGAGGGCTCAAGTTCGGAAGCTTGAGGAGGTGAGGACCCATGTCTGGCAGCTGGAGGAGGAAAAGGTTGCCGTTGAGTCCTCTCTGAAGGGAGTGCAGGACGCTGCCGCTGGTAAGCCCTCGACTCCTGTCCGATCAGCTGGAATCCGTTGAGTGACTTACTAACGCAACCTTGCAGCCTTTTGCAGTGCTTCAGACGCACTTTGAAAAAGCGCATCTAATAGCCGGATCCTTGAAGGCGGTTGCTCTTACGGCCTGCGACACCTTCTGGGAGGCCGACCCGATTCCGGCTGACGCGGAGGCTATCGTGGCGCGCCTTCAGCAAGTGCCTGATCAGGCAAAGACTTTGCTGAAGGAGTCTGCACAGTCCAGAGCCCAATTAGCGCTTGCAGTGGCGAAGTGCCACTACCCTTCAGTCGACATGGGAGGCATCGGGGAAGGACTTGCCACCGACACCACCGATGAAGAGCTGTCCGTGTTGATGGAGGAGGTCCAGTCTGCGGCGAACACCATCGCTGATAGTGTTGACCTGTAGGATAAGGCATAAAACACGTGAACCGTTCCGTATGCAATTGAAGTACTTGGAAAGCCGAGTGTAACCTTTTTATGCATGTTTGTTGGTGAACTTGTTCTGTGTTTACTAATCTCTTCTTTCGTCAAAATTCGTTCGTGTGTAAGTTAGCCCTTTGTGTGTGCTCTTGCCGACCTGTCGTAGCCCCCGTTGCGTAGAGATTAGCCGTGGGCTGTTTCCCATGTAACGCAGGGTTGTGGTGCAGACCGGAGATCGAAGACAAAGAGTTAACGCCAGGTTTTGTACACAGTACTAAAATAATTATTCGAAGGAGAAGAGCCCGAGTGCGCTTGGGCGCACCCGGTGTGGTACAACCCCTGAGTGTCTACTATGCGTAGCCGCGAGCATACATAGCAGGCCAGTCGGGAATCCCGAGAGTTGCTCAGACGGAGCTAAGAAATATTTATTCATTTATCCGTACTGAAAATATGGGAGTATAAAGTTTAAGCATAGAAGCGACGTAGCTGTTCAATGTTCCAGGCATTGGTGATGATGTTGCCGTCCTTATCCTTTACCGGTAAGCCCCTAGGCGTAGTACTTCAGCAACCACGTACGGGCCTTCCCACGGTGGTGAGAGCTTGTGTTTGTCCTTGTTGGACTAGACTCGGCGCAGGACCAAGTTGCCAACGTTGAACGCGCGCCCGCGGATGTGCCGGCTGTGATAGCACCATAGGCCCTGCTAGTATTTGGCCGACCTAAGGAAGGCAATTTCTCGTGCTTCTTCCAACTGGTCAACAGCATCCTGTCTTGCTTCCTCCGACTGGTCCTCGGCGTAAGCATGGATGTGCGGGGATCTGTGTTCCAGATCAATCGGCAGTACGGCCTCGGCCCCATATACCATGAAGAAACGAGTTTAACCAGTTGACCGATTAGGTGCAATCCGCAGGCTCTAGAGTACCAAGGGCAACTCTGCTGCCCATTTGCCTGCAAACTTTTTTAGACGCTAGAAAATCTGAGGTTTGATGCCTTGCATAATCAGACCATTGGCACTCTCAACCTGCCCATTTGTGCATGGCTGCACCACTGCGGCAAAGCTGAGTGCCATTGTCCATGATGATGCTATTGGGGATGCCGAACCGGTAGTCGATGTCCCGGAAGAACTCGACGGCCCGTTCTGCAGTGATCGTGGCAACCGGCTTAGCTTCAATCCACTTGGTGAACTTGTCGACGGCAACGAAGAGATGTGTGTAGCCCCCAGGAGTCTTCTTGAGGGGACCAACCATGTCCAGACCCCAAACAGCAAAAGGCCACGTGATCGGGATAGGCTGGAGTGCCTAAGCCGACAAGTGTGTCTGCCGAGCGAAGTACTGGCATCCCTCGCAAGTGCGCACAATGTGCTCAGCATCTGAGACGGCGGTCGGTCGGTAGAAACCTTGTCAAAAAGCTTTCCCGACTAGCGACTTCGGCGCCACGTGGTGCCCGCAGACCCCCGAGTGCATGTCATGCAGCAGTTGCTTCCACTGGTCTTGAGATATGCACCGCTGGAGAATTCCAGAGGTGCTCTTCTTATAAAGGTCGCCTTCAATTACGATGTAGGCCTTGGCATGCCTCGTAAGGCGCCGTGCCTCGGTCTGATCCCGTGGGAGTGTGTCTCGCAGGATGTAGTCGAGGAAGAGCGTCGTCCAGTCGGGAGTGATGAACAAAACCTCTTGCGCAGCCTGCTGAACGCTATTGGACCCCTCGGGATGTGGTTCGTTGGTCTCAGACACTGTCTCCACCTTGATGGAGGGGGCATGCAACTCCTCGATGAAAACTCTGGCCGGGACAACGTCCCGACTGGATCCCATCTTGGCGAGTGCATCTGCAGCCTCGTTGTCTCGGTGGAGGACATGCGTGAGCTCGAGGCCATCGAACTTGACTTCAAGCTTGCGCACCTCTTGGCAGTAGGCTTCCATTACGGGGTCCCTGCATGACCATGCCTTCATGACCTGCCTGACCACCAGTTCGGAGTCTCCAAGGGCGAGGAGCCGGCGAATTCTAAGTGAGGTCACAATGCGTAGTCCGTGTAGTAAGGCTTCATACTTGGTGACGTTGTTAGACACCGGAAAATGGATTTGCAACACATACTTGAAGCATTCCCCTTTCGAAGAGATGAGCACGATACCGGCCCCTGCGCCTTGAAGCATCAGTGAACCGTTGAAGTAGAGTGTCCAATGTTCTAGGTTGACGACAGAGGGCGGGGATTGGACTTCCATCCACTCGGCCACAAAGTCGGCAAGAGCTTGAGATTTGATGGCCGTACGGGGGGTATGAACTATGCTAAATGTCATCAGTTCTATTGCCCACTTAGCAATCCTTCCAGTGGCGTCGCGATTGTTAATGACGTCAGCGATCGGGAAGGAACTGACCACTATAATCGGGTGTCCTTAGAAGTAGTGGACTAGCTTCTGAGATGTTATGAACACCGCATAGATGATCTTATGTATCTGTGGATACCGCGCCTTGGACTCGGAAAGCAATTCGCTCATGAAGTAGACCGGGCGCTGAACCTTCTGGATGTGGCCTGTCTCGGAGCACTCGACGACCAAGACAGTGCTAGCCACCTTGGTAGTCGCTACGATGTAAAGGAGCAGCGGTTCGTTGGGCATCGGGGAAACCAGCACCGGGGATGTGGTCAGAAGCTTCTTCAATCCGTCGAGGGCGTCTTGGGCCTCAGATGTCCAGATGAAGGTATCTGATTTCTTCAGGAGCTTGTAGAGGGGCAGGGCCTTTTCGCCGAGTCGAGAGATGAACCGGCTGAGGGCCGCCATGCACCCGGTTAGCCTTTGACATCTTTGAGGTTTTTTGGTGGTCCCATTTTGACGATGGCGTTAATTTTCTTCGGTTTAACTTCGATTCCTTGCTCGGAAAGGATGAAGCCGAGTAGCTTTCCTGAAGGAACTCCGAATACACATTTATCTAGGTTGAGCTTCATGTTGAAACGCCTAAGGTTGGAGAACGTCTCCCCCAAGTCGGTCAGGAGATCTTCTTTCTTCTCGGAATTGATCACCACGTTGTCGACATAGGCCTGCACATTCCTGCCAATCTACCCCTGGAGGCAGCGCTGCATGCACCGTTGGTACATAGCGCCGGTGTTCTTCAAACCGAAAGGCATGGAGATGTAGCAAAAGGCCCCGAATGGAGTGATGAACGACGTCTTGATCTCATCATCCTCCTTCGTCTTGATCTGATGGTAGCTTGAGTAGGCGTTGAGAAAACACAAAATTTCGCAACCGGCCGTGGAGTCAATCACCTGGTCGATACGAGGCAGTGTGAAGGGATTTTTGGGACATGCTTTGTTGAGGCTTGTGTAGTCAACGCACATCCTCCATTTTCCATTCTTTTTGCGAACAAGAACTGGGTTCGCTAACCAGTCGGGATGGTACACTTTTTTGATAAAACCAGCCGACAGAAGCTTGGCTATCTCCTCTTCTATTGCTCTGTGCCTATCCTCAGCAAAGCGGCGCAGGCGCTGCTTGACCGGTTTGGCATCTGGCCGAACGTTCAGAGAGTGCTCGGTAGCCTCCCTCGGGACTCCAGGCATATTCGAGGATGTCCATGCAAAGATGTCTCGATTGTCGCCGAGGAAGCTAATGAGCGCACTTTCCTATTTGTTGCTTAGCGCGGTCCCGATCTGCGTTGTTTTGGAGGGGTCTTCCAGATCGATCTAGACCATCTTGGTATCCCACGCCGACTGGAATGATGTCGATGCTGAAGTCTTTTTAACCGGGGGTGCTTCCTCGACCACAGCTGACTTGAGGTTGTCAAGCTCGGCTGCCGTGATTTGAGCCGCGGCGAGATTGCAGTTTTTCAGGTCACACGCGTAAGCATGCTGGAAGTTGCTTTGCACCAATATTATCCCGTGGGGACCCGGCATCTTGAGCTTCAGGTAGACATAGTTAGGGACGGCCATGAATTTGGCGTAGCAGGGATGCCCCAGGATGGCATGATATAATCCTGGGAAGTCAACGACCTCGAAAGTAAGGGATTCGGTCCGGAAGTTATCGGGTGTACCAAAGGTGACAGCCAACACGATCTGCCCGAGTGGTCTTGCCAGCTTGCCGGGCACAACCCCGTGGTAGGGTGCGCCGGTGGGCTTGATCTCTGAGCGTGGAATTTTCATGTCGTCCAGGGTTTTGACATAGAGGATGTTCAAACCTCTCCCTCCATCCATGAGGACCTCGGTGAGGCGGACGCCACAGATGATTGGGTCCACTACCAAGGGGAGCCTTCTAGGGTGAGGTATGTAGTCGGGGTGATCCGAGCGGTCGAAAGAAATTACGGACTCAGACCATCGTAGGTATTGGGGCACAGCTGGCTCAATCGTGTTGACTTCGCGGTCCATGAGCTTCTGGCGATGCTTGGACTCATAGCCACTCGGACCGCCGAAGATCATGAGGTACGTAGTCTCCTTTGGGAACTCGTCACGCCCATCCGGAGGAGGCTCCTTCTTATTCTGGCTGGGAGCAGAAGGCTTGTTCAGCTTCTTTAAGAGATTGCAGTCGTGCGTGAGGTGATTTGACTTTCGTCCATGGAAGTGACACGGCTGACCCATCCTCTCCTCAAAAGTGGCATTACCGTGCTAAGGACGGTGCTGCGGAGCGCGCTCGGCGGCGGCAACGAGGTCTCCACCCTTGCGCTTCCGGTGCTTCTTCCTGGGTGACTCGAGACGATCCTTCGTTTTGGAGGACTCGAGGGCCTTACCCTTCCCCTTGTCGTTCTTGGTCACACTGCGAACGGCTTCTTCGCCAGTTGCGAAGTTGTTTGCGATATCGAAGAGCTCACGCGTAGTCTGGGGATTCTTACGTGTGATCTTGTGGATGAGGTCCATGCTCCGAACACCCTTGGAGAAAGCGGTGATGACGTCGCACTCCCAGACTTCTGGCAGAGCGTTCTTCTTTTTGGAGAAGTGTTGGATGTACTCTCTGAGGGTCTCTCCTACTTCCTGGGTACAACTGTGGAGATCCCACGCGTTCCCAGGCCTATTGTAGGTGCCCTGGAAGTTGTTTACGAAGAGGGTCTCAAGATCGGCCCAGGACTGGATGCTGTCCTGAGGCAGGCTGGTGAGCCAAGCTCGGACCGATTCGGCTAAAAACAGGGGCAAGTAGTGGATTGCAACATAATCGTTGCCTCCATTGGTCCTGCACGCCGTGTGATAATCGGCCAACCAGATGTCTGGCCGAGTCTCGCCTGTATACTTATCGACACTGGTGACTCGGAACCGTGGTGGAAAGATGACGTTGCGGATGCGAGGGCTGAACACCTTCGGGCCTGCGTAGGCCATGCCGGAAGGAGTCGGAGAGCAGCGCTGGTTAGTAACGCGGCAATCGCCACTGTCGCCGTGGTGGCCGTCACGGTTGTCTCTCCCTGTGTCCCGGCGGGCGTAGCGTCCGGCCTCGAGGGTGTTCCGCACATCGCGGTCGGGTCCAAGTCGGCTATGTACCGACCCAGCGGGGTGATTACTTTTCCCCGTGCTACGATGAGTGCGGTGTCTTGCCTCGAGAGTGTCCCGTACATCGCGGTCTAGTACGAGTTGGTTACGAACCGACCCAGCGGGCCAGATGAAGCTCTAGGTTGGTACGGTGACCTTCTATGGCGTGTGGGTTCCCTAGCGGGGAAAAATGCCAGCTCCGGGTGCTCGTAGGAGAAGCTACCCGGACCTCGGAGATCTCGGCATGCTGGAGAGCTGCCTCTTCCATTAGGATTCGGAGCCGTCGGAGATCGTCGTAACCCGGGGTGCCCTCGGGGATATTGATGGCACGTGCCACCACCGTGGCGGCGACGAGATTGTGACTGGGGAGCGAAAATATCTGGACGCCGTCCCTCTTGCGCATGCGGAGTGCGTTGTTGACCTGGCGCCCTTGACCCCGCATGTCCTCGTTGCGCTGTCGCTCCTCAGGCTGGTGAACGAGCACGGTCTGCTGCTTGGCCAATCTCTCCTCCTTGGCGAGAAGGCGAAGCCGAGTGGCTTCGAGCTGATCGGGGGTCCGATCCGTGATGGGGATGGACTGGTCGCCGTTGTTTGCCAGCGCGTCCGAGTCAGCCATGAAGACCTCCCGAGAAGGATGTTGGCTTCCTGAACTCTCGAAGCCATCTGAGTCGTAGTCGAGGACGAGTAAGAGGGACTCGATCGTGCCAACCAGTCGTGATCCCTGCTCAACGGGTGGAGACCCGTGTTCAAGCAGTAAATCCAACTTCGGCACAACCTCTTCCTTAGAGATATCCGCCAAAGTCATCGACTCGGAGGAGAATCCCAGTGGGGAAGACAGTGAAGCCTCCGCCGACCGGCTGGAAACTGAATCGCAGAGGTGAAGTTTGCCGAGTTTTCTGAATCGGAAAAACTGTCCTGGGTCAGCGACAGAATCCAGGGAGCCAAAACTCATGATTCGGCCCGGAGCAAAGTCACCATTGTTGTTGGAGAAACCTATCTGGATCTGTTCAGATGGATTCAGGGTAGGTATATGTTTATGTCTTGTACTCCAAGTTGATGATGAGCCCCCATGTAGAAGTCGGACTCCGAGTAGTCGGCCCGGCCCACCCTATGACCAGAGGGCCAGCTTTGTCCTCCTTGACGATACCCGGGTGCTATGTCATCGTCAGGTAGTCCCATTGGTTTGGAAGAGAAGCTGACCGATATGCATCAGTACAGATTAGTAGCTTAAGATTCAGCTTATGTGCATTTAGGCCATTACCAAGCTTGTAACGAGAAGCAAGCAGAATCACCTCAACGACATTAATGATGGAAAAAGAATTTGCGTGGGATCTATGAAGACTTTCCACAGTAGGAAGACCGTGCAACTCCACCTCTTTTTTTTCCCGAATCTATCTGAATCTCAGGGACGAGATTCCGTTTAGGGGGGCTAGGTTTGTCACACCCCGATTTCCTGAAACCTGAAAATTAAGGCTTACAAAGAACTTTTTGTGCTAATAATAATATTCTTGAATTGACTCAATTAAAACCCTATTGTCTCTCTCCTATTCGTGACACTGTCGGTTATAACAACCTCGTGATCTTTTCCTCCTCCTGGCACTCTGTATTTTCTCTCATCTGTATAACTCTAATCTTATCAAACCAAAGGTTTGCTAAAGTGTTCTTGTTGGATCAGTGGCTTCCGACAGAGGAGGGAGGTGAATGTCGAATTTGAATATTTCTTCTCAAAACATGAACACAATGCAATGTATCCAAATCAGAGAGTGCAGTGGAAAACCATCGACAAAAGCAATCAAAATCAGTGGAGCCAAAAATAGACAGATCGAAAGTTCCGGAGTTAAAATATCGAAAGTTCTGACATTATCGGAAGTTTCGAAGTAACCCTATTTCTGAACTCTCTAGAAAAATTGGAACTTCTGACTTCCAGGTGGGAACTTCCGATGTGTTTTGGAACTTTCGGAGCGAGAAAGTCAGAGCTTCCGATATTGGCAAAAACAACAGACTGTCGCTCGGTAAAACATTCACAGATTTTGATCTACCCAACGGAATTGAACGAAATTTTGCACAGTGGTAGAAAAGAGACTTACAAAGCTATTGCAATTAGAATCATGTCAAAAACTCGTCTGTGCTAAGAGAAAATACCAATTTACTATCTGCTATTTTCTAACTTCAAAAACCAGCCCTAGCTAATAAGATAAATGAAAATCAAATCCCTGATTCCTAGGACCTTGTGAGGTATGTTGATAAGGAATTAACATGAAATCATCTCACATATCCTAGCAACATATTCCAAGCACCATAATACAAGATTGGATCCTCAAAAGGAATCAAACTTGTAAACCCCAAAGACTTGCATTTCCTCCAACATAGATCGGAGATCAAGATGGAAATGATAGATTCTTCGGGTATGCTAGGGTGGAATTAACATGAACATGATCTTTCATCACTAATTTGCCATATCCAAGAGATCTCAAAAAGATAAAGGCAAGAAAAGAAAATCCAGAGAGAGAGAGAGAGAGAGAGAATCTCAAGAACACGTACTCTCTTCTTGAAACTCTTCTTGTATTGATTTTCTTAATGTTTAAAAGCCTCTCCACTTAGGCCAAAGCTCTCTTGAGCAGCTTTTGTAAAGGATTGTTCTTGAAAAGTTAGGGTTTCATAAACCCACCATCTCCTATTTATAGTGGAAGGGACATACCTCTCTCTCTTTGGATTTTCTAAGCACACATTCCAAAGCGTCTAAGTCACCTATCCACCCTCAAACCTTCCTACCACGGCAAGCCTAATCCTAAACCGCATCGTTGGCTGCCGCCGCGATTTCTTTGATTTTGCTTCGGTGGTGTCTGCAATTTTACAAAAATACCCTCGCACCAACTTAGTCCTCACGTCTTGTCTCCACCTTTGCCTTGTCCGCTAAGATTCTGTCTTGAGCCGCCCGATGTCGTAGCCACCACCTTGATCGCATCTCCACCTTCCAGGCGTCATGCCGATCCTCATGACCGAACCACCATCGCACTCATTTATCCTGTGCACTAGTAGACAAACAAACCGGTTGCGAGCATAAGTTTTCCACTTGATCCAAGTTAGTCGGGAAAACAATTCCATCAATTTTTACGAGACAAATTGATCAAACTCTAATTCATCAGAAAAACACATGGTTAAAATTTTTTCACTATCAGAACATCCGATTTCTAGAACAGAACCTCTGATTCTCACATACACGATCTGAGAGCTGAGTCTAGAGATTGAACTCAGTTCCTCCGAAATTGAAAATCGGAGCCTCCGACTTCAATTCCAACTCCACACATACGATCTGGAAATTCACCGGACATTCACTAAAGCCGAGTCCAAAACCTGAACTCAGAGCCTCCGAAAATGGAAGTCGAAGCCTCAGACTTCAAGCTCAAAAATTCTTACTTCAACCATGGAACTTCCGAATCATATCGGACCATCCGGTTCGCAGATCAGAATCTCTGGTTTTTCTAGAGCACTAATAACTTAGCCAACATCGGATCTTCCGAAACACACCAAAAGTTCTGATCAGAATACTGGAACGTCCGATATACACAATTCAAAAGTAAACGATGAATTCTTGCAACCTAACATTCAACTCCAATAAAAAAATCTGTGGCAAGGTATTCATCACCTGAAACCGAGGGAAACAATCTAGGTTCTATAGTTCTTTGTTACAAAAATATATGTTCAGTAAACAATTATTTTGGCAGGATGATTGGGATTTAAATCCTTTTGCACCCCCCTTGGTTCGTAATGACGGTCTTTTAAAACAAAGCCTCTCATGCAATTAAATGAGACGTCACATATGCATGCGTGTATAATTATATATAAGGCCCAAACCCTTTTGCACCAGCCGTATCTTTCCACATGATCCTCTTTCCAGCCTGTAGGGAAATGCACCGGGTTACACGTAAATGTATACCATATGTGTAGGTGCATGTACAGAGACCCAAATTCCTTTCCAACCAAACCAAAATGAGTGAAATAAATTCTAGCATTGCCATATCATTATTGATCTCCCTGTTCTACCAAACACTACACTACTCTTATTGCCAACACACTAATCGGTGTCCGATTTTCCCTATCCTCCTGTACAGCTATAACAGCCAATATCAGCCCCTGCTCTTCTTTAAAGCCACATTGAGCTGCCCCATTTCTTTCTCCCAGCTCACTCTCTTCTCTCTCTTTTCCTATTGCTGAAACCAGTGCACTATTCCCCTTGCCACCTCTCCTCTCGTACAGAATGTGGTGCCTAATTCTTCACCATCTCAACAGCACCAACGCAGCCAGCCATGTGCTCCCTCACCTCTTTCTCCTTATAAGCTGAACTACCTCAGATTTTCCAAACTGAGCTGCCCATTCTTTTCTCTAAACTTTTTCTCCCCTCCATCTCCTCTGGCCCGAGAGTCCCATCATCCTCGAGCTCACCCATTCTCCATTGCTCTCTGTAATCAAGCTATTCCTCTAAATCCTTCCTCATTCCTGGCCTTCAACCAAGCTCCTAGTGCTGCTCCTTCTTCTTCCCCACAGCTGAGCTACTTCGTCCCTTCCGTAATCCATCTGGCTACGAGCTCCTCTCTGCATACACCCCATTTGTTCTCACCATCCTCTCGAGCAAGCTGCTCCAACTTCTCCCATGCCGAGCTCCCCCTCTCCTGGCTGCTCTTCTCACCTCTGCTAGCTTCCCCCTAGTTCCCCAGGACCAAGCCCGTGCGCTTCCTCTAGTTCTCTATTCTTTTTTTTCTCTATCCCTAGCGTCGAGCGACTGCAACTTCCTTCTCCATCGGCCTCGGTCACAAGCCTTGCTGTGATCGCCTCGCACGACACCTCCATCCCCGCTGGTCCCCTCACTTCCTCCCCGTGCGTGCAATCCACGCAGCGCCTCCCCCTTGCTCCTCTATTCCTCGAGCGCTGCTCCACGGTCCGCATCTCCATTGCTCTTTCCCCCGAGCTTGACTGCCAAGCCCCACCCCCATAAGCAAGCCATGCTTCAGTTTCCCTTGTCCTTGAGTCGAGCTCGAGCTCACCTCACCCTTACCGCAAGCCCCTTGGACGCAGCTCAGAGATGTCGTCCTGCCAAGCCGTGCTATCCAGCCGACCTGCTTGAAGCTCGCGGCAGAAGAATTCCTGACCCACCGCCTAGAAAAGCCCACCTCGCCGCATCGCCGTTCTCGGTGCCACCAGAGGTCACCAGCCACTAGGAAATCTACCCGCGTGGCTAGCCTCCACTCCGACGAAGTCGCCGCCAAGCACGTCGCCGTCGGCCTTCGATGAACGATGTCGAGCCCATCTCCCCTCCCATCGACTAGAACCACCCAGGTCGCCTCTTGGAACCACTCGAGCCCGGCCACCACTCCGCCGCCTCCTCACCACCGACCATCGCCACCGTTACCATCTCCGCCCAACCTACCGCCAGTAATCGCCTCTCAAGCACACCTACTTCCCTCTGTCTCCTGCCTTTCCTTTCCTCACAGCGCAGCGCACTTCCCCCACCACCGATGAGCTCTATCACCGCCGGTTGCGGTAGAGTCAAGCCACCCCGCCGCCCTCCATCTCTGTGCTAAGCCTAAGAGTTAGACCCTAATGCACTGCTAACGCACTCCAAAAAAAAGGAAGAAGAGGAGAGAAAGGGGTTTAGCCGTACCACTAGAATTGACAGGTAGGCCCGGTTCATTTTAACCCCGTGAGGCCCACCTACAGCTTAGGTGAAGGCGTGCTTCCAAAAACACGTCTTCCGTTCTGAAAGGCCTTTTCCTTTCTAATCTATCTAACGTACGTCTTGTCCTCTGCAAGGCACACTCCTCCGTAAGCTGCTCAGACTCTGCGCTTCTCCAATGCCGAAGGCACCTCTCTGAATCTCCACCTTTGACATCACTAGGCTATCTGACAGTAGGTCCTTTCCCCCTCTCCGATTCCATCTGTTTCTCTTCCTCCAGCAAAACCTCGATGACCCGTATCTCTTTCGATATAGATCTGAATGAACCAATTCTTTTTCCCATGTACTTCTAAGATCAAAACCTACCTTCCGGTACCAGATTCATAATCTTTGAAAATATTTCATATTTAAAATTGGAATATATTCAAAAGTACATGCTGTATATGTTTCTCCTCCAATACAGCTCCGAATCAGTCGAATATTTTTCCTAAAATTTTCTTAAATCACACCTAAGCATTTTAACTCTAGTAGAGTGTAAGAATTCCAATATTCCATGTTTCAAACATAAAAGATATAAAAACCCTAATATACTTAGGATCATGTTAAGGAAGCCTATGTTTTGCTACGTTCTTCAAAGCTGCTACTCAAAGTTTCAAAAACCTCTTAGCACTATCCTTTACAACCTCCTGATTTCAAAATAAAGCAAAAACCCTAAAATGCGTCCTAACTCCATAGAAGTCATGGAAACCCTATCTCGGTAGAAAACCCTACAATCGATACCTCTTGCTGCGATAACCTAAAGCACCCTTTTTCAACTTCCAAGGCTTCTTGAAAATCTAATAACTAATCAAACATGTTATGACTGCATGAGTTGATTCTTCTGGCTTTGCATTCGATGTTCTTGGTTTTTACCTCGCACCAATGATTTATACGACATCTTTTTCGACCCGTAGATATGACGTTACGAGATCTCACACGACGGATTTTAGAGAATTGTCACATTGACTTCAAGCTCAGGAACCGACCAGTACTGCTAGGCAAGCATTCCCACTTTGATCATGTTGACTCCCATATATGTCAAAACTTAAATACTTTATTTGCAACTCTGCATGCTATGTGAATATGAACGATATTTTATGTTAGACCTAGATATATTCTATACTTGCATGTGAAATAGGTCTGACAAATATATCCTTGTAACCCTAGTATTATTTGCTGTTCATCGTACGTCTAGCAACGTATTTAGGAATATAGGCGATAGCCATGCTTAGCCCTGCTATAGAGAAAAACCTGTTTTTGTCCGATCCACATGGACCACCCTTTGGTTAAGGGATTAAAACCCTCGGGAAGGCGTGTACCTTCCGAGGTGAATGTTTGGAAATGATGTTTGCCAAAACCCCAAAACAAAATGGAAGATGATTTTGATTCGGGTGAGAATGGTAAGGGGAGATCGGAGGAGTGGTTATAGCATGTAGAGACATGGCTAAAAGGTGATGTGATATGCAGTCTTGCTCGAATCATTTAAGGACCGAGTCTAAGTGGTGCTCAACCAAGTTCACCCCGTACGTCCACATGGCCTTTGTGGGAAGGACTTGGCTAATTACCCTATCGAGTACTAGTGTCTGGACCTGTGGGCAGTAGGAAGAGAGTGCTATGTAGATTGGCATCTCTAGAGGACCTCCGCGTGATTACGCAGGGAGTCGTTCGACACAAAGGTAAGTCCAATTCGGGTTGTGGGTCGGGAGTCATCGAGCACAAGCGGAGACTGGGTAGATTTTATCTAGCGGGTCCAGCACTGGTATGAAAACAGGGAAAATATCTCATCATAATAACCTTGCCGGCACATCTCGCGAAGTGTGTTTATCAAGCTCTGGCAACAAGGGAGATTTACATCTTGTGGGTAAAGTCGTACAACCTCTGCAGTGTTAAAATCTATTCGAATAGCTGCATCCTCGGTTATGAACACAACTTGGCAAAGGCCTATGGGCCCTAGGGCGGTAGGGGGTGCCGCCTGCTCCTATCATTTGGGCCTAGGGCACCTCCCCTCGCTGCTTCCTTTCGCACAAACTTATCCCCCTTCAGAAGGTTCCCTAATATGATTGATTTTTTTTTATTTTTGCGGTGTTTTTCCTACTATAGAAAAATATATAGAGAGAGAGACAGTCTGAAAGTTTATTTAATAATCTAGAAAATATTAAATATATAATAAAATTTTAATGAAAATGTATCATTAAACTTATAAAGACACGATACGTTTTTGACGTATTGCCGGGCAAGGCCTTCCCTCGGAGCCCCTCCATCGTACCAACCTAGCACCATGCGAAGCCGGCCCATGGCGAGGCCAGCGTCGCCAATGACCCCCGGCCTAGATGCGCACAAAACCGGACGAGTCGGTGCAGCCATTGCCCACTGTCGCACCAACACCGACCAGCCGCCACCTATTGCATGACGCCCCCCATAGCCACCCCAAGTGCGACAGCCGTGCCGCCAAACCTGGAGCCCTATAGCAGTGCCAAACCTGCACCGCCACCTCCATCCGACGGTAACCCACATGAGAGAGCGCAGAACTGCCAGGTCTAGAGGCAGGGCACCACGCCGCGCCGCCAGAAGGACACCTCGAAGGAGCCGCCTCCATGCTTACCCACCAGCCGCGTCTCGGAGGAGCAAGTCCACCACACTGCGACCCACCGAGTCACCACCGCAACCTAGCGCCAACACCCGGAGTGCCACTACCAAACACACCGATAGATGACGCCTATGCTGCACAACCGCTTCAGGGGTTGGCCCTGCCGCGGCGGCAGCGAGAGGCGAAGAGGAGAGCTCCATCAGTGCTAGGGTTTCTGCCACCACTCGGATTGCCCTTGAGGAGTGACCCGGGGACCAAGAGAAATTCGTAAGTGATGGCATGATACATGGTTGGATGTTGGTGCAGTGGTGGTGCAATGGTTGAGCGTGAAGCAAAATGGAGAAATAGCCAAACAAAACATAACTGATAGGTTGATGAGGAGACCAGCTTAATTTTGATTGGCATTTAGTGTCTCCTTGGGGCACGAGGTTCAGAGTCTCTAGCAAGAGGTTTGACCTATTGGAATTTAAGTAGCCCGCATGGTTCGCAATCATATTTGTGAATGGGAACACTTTCTTGGCACCTTGCCCGCCTGTAGTAGATGCATATCGCGACCAAATTTTGCCTAAATCCGTTATTGAACGGATTATGCTTTACCACACTTTACTACAGCTAGACTGGCATGGCAAAACATGATAGCCATGTGGAAGAGCAAAACCCAATTGAGCAATGATGCTTACTGTTCAGCTAGCAAGTTGTCCAAAACAATATAATTTTAAGAGCTATGACTGCGAGCAGAAGAAGTCTCGAAGCATCTCTGTCTTACACACACATCACTATACAGTCTAGAAGCATGTCAATTAACAAATCTGGACGATGGATGACTAAAAAGCCTAAAGGTGAGATAGAACATGTCCTTTAACGACATATCTCGTAGTAGATATTTAGCCGACAAAGAAATTGATGATTGAGGAATAATCAATCGAATGGCGAAAGCTAGGAATCAAAATGAATTCCCGATATTGCTTATGGAAAATGGGACAGGAAAGCTAGGCAGCAATATTGCAGCTTATAAGATAATGTAGTATAAGGTACTTGACGATAACAGCTAACAACAACAAGAGAAAAGAATATTCTCCTACAAAATTTGCATGTCGCTCAGCATCAATGAGTGTTCATTGTTTTCACTAAGCATAACCTGAAAATGGAAAATGAAAATGGGATGGGAGCTTCAAATGAAATATATGTGTTGTCAAGAAAAGAATCCATCAAGTACTTGCTTCTTCTAGATGTGTGCACCTGTAGTAAACTTCTGTAGACAGTTGCAGTACATGAGATATCGATAAATTGTGCAAACTGCAATTGCTCAATTAGAAAATGGGAAGTATTGGCTGCAGCACGCTAGTAAGCTCAGTTTTGTGGTTATATGAGAAAAAGGGTTCCACTGTAAAATGTGATAAGGTTTCTAATAGAAACCTGATTTATTTCTACCTAAACTGATTTTGATAATTATGGTGAAACACCTATTTATCCAGTAAAATAAGCAAGAGCATCTCAAAAGTACAACATCTTCATTTAAGTATTTAAGTGGTAGCTTCCCTTGAGGGAGATGACAGGATGCCATATAAGGTGAAGCTAGCACCAAGAACCTCCCTGTTGTATGCACAGTAACTTCGGGACGTGCTTCGAGATCTCAAGCTACCAATTGATGCCACGATACCCCTGTCGAATGCCGTCATGAAGAGCGCGCTTTGGGCTGGCCAACACGAATTAGTTGGGCCTACAGAGAGGCCTTTCGAATCTACAATCCATGCTTATGTGGCATCGGTGGCGCCACCGTCCGGGCAGGGTGCTCGCCAGCGAGTTGCTCTTAGGAATTTTTTATTTAACTTTTATTTACTTACTTAATGTATTAGTTTATTAATTTATCTTTTCCTTTTTGCTGTAGCTGTACCGGAAAGTTTAAACACGAAGGATTCCCAAGCGAATGGCGCTTGCCCACGCTCTGAATCTTTCCCGACATTTTGTACTGTAGATGCTTAAGGTCAATTTAGTTGGAAGGACGAGGATGAGCAGACTAGGGTCAACATTCGGATTCGTAACGATAGGGCCAGGGCGGAGCTTAGGCTAGGCCAGCATAGGCCTTTCCCCTCCTTGATTGTGCAACTTCATTGAGAAATAGCAATATATAAGATAGTTTGCTAATTGAGCTTCAACTTAAGTGTCTAATCATGTGATTTTGGCCTCAAGCTTCCGCTACTAGATAGGGCCATCCAGTTTGCCTGTCTAGTTGGGTGGTCTGGTTGAGCCGATTTTATGTTTGATACCACATGATAAATTAACTAAATTATATCTCTTAATTTTTATTAATAAAAATTACTTATTCTATAACTAATACACACTAATAATTATCAACTTTGATCTTGCCATGAAATTACTGCGTGTTTTCTTTTCTAATATCATTTTAGAATGCTTGCAGTCAACCTTTTAAAACTTTGATTACTAATATAAACAAAAGTAATTGGAGTTAGCCATGTAAAGATGTTATTACTAGATTTGTCACAAAGTTACTATCATCTCATCATATTCTCAAAAGGTTTACCAACATCTAACTAAAAAATTGTAGTAGTCCAACATGTATATACGAGACTATCTCGATGTCCAAAATGACAAATAGAAAAGAATGAAGGTAGTATAATTAACTACAAAACATGCTAATTATTACTCTCTCCGGTTCAAAGGAATACGACATTTTAAACATTGATAAGATCATTAAAATGTAACTTTGACCACTATTAGAATATATTTATAAAATACAACCAAATTATAATCTTATAAAATTATTTTTAGAGACAAAAATATAGATATGGTAGATATATAAAAATATCTCGGTACTTAAAGTTTTGAAAGTTTGACTACATCTTTGTCCAAAAACGTCATGTTCTCGAGAACTAGAGGGAGTATTGATTATACACCAATGAACACACTAAACATAAACTAATCAACACACTAAGAGCTAGTAGCGCTATCATGCAGTAATAATGATTAATTACTAAAAAATGTACTAATTATTCATAATCATTTACTCACTATCATTGTTGTCATTGTTAAAAAAAAATACTAGAAAGGGGGTGTTAATAGCTCAATGCACGATGTTAAGGCGTTGTGTATGACGGCCTTATTGAAGGTTGTCGTACACTCGACAATTCGGGACACATTGATTTTTTTGAATAGGTTCGGCCATCTCGTGGAGCACGGCCTGGTCCTACGTTGGGAGAGGAGCCTCGTACAGGACTTGACTAGCGTCCTGGACTTTTCAAGGTCGCACCTAGAGCTCTCGTTTGGAATTCGGAGCTCTAAACCTCTCCCCCTCAAGTTTTTCATATTTGGGGTGGATTTTACATCCTCTGGGGGGATATATAGGTAAGGGGTCCATGATAAATGATCATGGCTACCCTTGATGTATGAGGTGAGAGAGAGGTAAAAATGGAAAAATGGTCCATACGTCCATGATGGACTAGGGAAGAGTGAGTGGTGTATATTCCATGACAGACTAACCCTCACATACACTCTTGAATGCTTCTCTTTGACTTGCTAATTGTCTTGTTGACTTTTAATCTTTCTTTATACCACATAAGCGCCACGTAGGACTTTAATGGACCAGTCCATATGGGGATTATAATTATCTCAACAGGAGCCCCCCTTGAGCTGTAGTCAAATTCCCCTAAGTGTCATATATTCTTTCTCTTCTTGGTCCTTCTTCGGATACTTTACTTGAAAGCCACCATATTGTTTGATTATTGAAGAAATACTTGCTTGGATTATGACTGTCGGGGGTGACAAAATATTTTCTTGCGGATTGGAAACCGGGGAAAAGTGAGAGCCCTGAGGATTCAATTTTTCAGGGATTTTCTCTTCTTTTTCTGAACCCCTTGATTTTGGTGGAAAGAAATAAGGGAGCCTCTTGGACTTGGCAATTTCCCCCTTCCGGCACATGGGGGTCACAGAATTGTCGCCACTGGCCTTGGGAAAGTAAGTCCGGTCCACGTTCCAGCCGCTAAGCGGGGGTTCGGTCGTTCGGGCCGCCTTCTTCTCGGCGGCCGAGCCTGTGGCGATGTCACCCATCCCGGCCTACAAGGGTAGCGCCAGCTGAGGCCTTGTTTGGTTCCTGGGGAACATATCCCTTAGGGGAACCAATCCCTCATGGGATTAAATCCCTTTACACCATCTAACCCCCTCCCACTGGATGTTTGTTTGTATAATACTATGGTTAACATGGATTGGTGGAGAACTCCACATTTAAACATAAAAGTAGTCAAAAAATTAAAAAAATATTCTAGGGAATTCAAATTTTTTTGAAATCCTGCTATCAGACAAAGACTCAGGATATTCAAATCTCATTTGGTTTTGAACTTTGATGTAAGTTCATCTCCTCGCCACACAAATATCTAAACAGTTCTACATATAAGTATTACATGACATAAAATTTATGAACCAATATTGCTAATTTCACAATCTCTGTTTTGTGTAACAATAATAAACAGAGTTGACCTCATTTCCATCCTTCATAGACCTCACTTTCATTCTTCATAGACCTATACTGCACAGAATAAGAAATTATAACAATTAGCCAAAAGTTATGCTCCTGGCTAAGTAAGCATTATATGCATCACCTTCACCAACATTAACAAACAACAAGATTATTCTTGGGACTGGCCACCGAGCATTTTGCATGCTCTTAAGTCTTAACAAAATGCCTGTAGTTCTAGTGTAATATTATTCCAATAACCAAAACAGTCACACGCATTACAGACCACCTAACTCCTCTTCTAATTCTTCTAAAGCCCTTCCTAACTAGCTTCTCAAATCAGATTGACAAGGCATCATCACCCTGCATGTTCTGATCTAGAAATGCCAACGTGAGCTAACCAAACACACCGTACAACCATCAATTTGTCCTTCAGACAAATAACCCCCATCAGTTTTTAACCTTGTGTGAACTGCAATATAAGAAGAGCATCAAGCATTCCAGCCAGAATAGCAGTGTATGATTGCATTGAACATTCTACTAAGTTGTAACAAGTCTGGGGTGAACCTCTGAGTAAATGCTGATGTGCTGTGATGTTTCACTCTCAGGCCAGCTAGACTTGTTTACGGTAAAAATATGAGATGTGTAGCTACATCTACAAAGTTCAGGACTAGCATTCCAGAGAAGAACAAATATGAGATGGTCAATAAGCTTTACATATCTTGGGACAATATGTGCAGCTACACATGTTTCAGGATTAGCATTCCAGCAAGGATTAGAGATGTTCAACAACAGTCAGCTCATTTTTGGTGGAGTAATTTCTAGGCAACAGGTGCAACATATGTTGTACTAAAGAAACAAAATCTAGCCTAAAGAAAATACCAGATTAAGGAAGAGTCGAATACTTTAATTTCATATTTTCATCAAACAAATATTGTGAGTGTCGTTTCACCTATCCAAAAGGCACACCTATCTAACATAATGCATTAACACTTCCAAGTGACAATTTAATCTCATGTCACATGGTAAATTGCAAGGCAAGATGTCTACTATCTAGAAGTAGGATTCACTGCTCCCATCAAAAAATTAGTTGGCTTAATTCACCATTACTATAGCCACTTGAAACATATATGCATACTATAGATGTTGAAGATCATCCTGCACAGCATAGGAACTAGACAAGATTGATCAAGCGATTACCATTCTACTCTAAACAAACGGGCATTTAATAATGAATGGGCGTTTAAACAAATGGGTGTATGATTGCATCGAACATTCTTATTAATCTTATTTAGGGAAAAACAATGGCTAAATTAATCTTACTTAGGAAATAAATTGATTGCTCACCGAGATGAGGATACTCACCCTACCAATTACTTGAAAGATGGTTTAGTGTACTCTTAACCTCACCCTATTCAAATATAGAAAGAACATGTATTATGCAGTCTGACACCCTTTGCCTTCTTACTAGGTGCAATAAAATAATGAGAGCAAAGGAATCAACCAGTACCTGTCTTAGCCATCTCACTTCTTAACCAAATAAGAGCATCCTCTTCATCGGCGCTAAGAAAAACCTCAGGGTTTTGCTCATTCTTGAATAAACCAGATGTTTTAACTTTTTCTTCCTATGACTCTTCTGCCATTGTCTTCAAGACAGAAATACATTTCTTGATAGAGAAATCATCCACATTTGTTGCCTCGATTCTTTTACTAGCCAACTATGCAACTTCCTTCTCAACTTGTTTACTCCTCATCTGTAGATATCTCTCCATAATTCCAACGACATCTCCATTGTGCTTATGCCTTTTTGGCTCTTTTTCTTGTCTGTTTCTTGAGGTAGTGCTAGACTTCCTTCGAGGCATTTGTTCATGGTCCACTCCATCCTTGCTTTGCAGATTTTGTTCAGACTCCTTCGTTCTTCATTTGCTCATTTGTTGTGCTCAGGTCATCATCGTGCATGGATCTATCATCGATATCAGGAAAATTTACCTTAGTCTCAACAAATTCACCACCAATCTCTACTTGTGTAAGAACGGGATAATGTGATGGCTCAGCAAATGATGTGAAGTTATAACTACCGTCAGCTGTTTGGCCTACACACCAAATTAAAACTACAAAGGATAAGCAAAATGAAACATTCCAGAGTACAATATGGAGGTAAGCACAAATTAAAAATCGATAACTTACGATCATACAATTATCCTAGAGCATTAAAGAGAGGGAAGATTTGTTACGAAATTTCTTAGCACTAGGATGCGACTGCACAGAATAAGAGTGAAAAAATAATTGATTGCATGACATAACTTGCTACTAAACTTAACAATGTTCATGGAAACAACTTATGATGATAATATTGTTCCAAAGTTGTGGCTTGGCTTCTATCATACACCTTTTGATCATTCCACGAGGCCCCACTCTGCTTTCTTGCTTCCTTCAACATATTGTAGTCCCTTTTTAGCTCATTTTCTTTCTCTTGAATTTGTGCCCTTGTAAAATTCACATATGGATGTCTTTTATGGAATATTTTCACATATTTATTCAAAGTTTTAGTACCCTACCCATTCTAACCCCTGTGATAAGAGTCATTGAGTTCATGGAGCAAATCAACAAGCCTTTTCTAGCCTTGGATTCCATGCGGCTCTAGATCTCTCCACTACACAACGTAACCAAGTAATCAAGTTGTGAGAATTTTGTGTGACAAACTAATATAAGTAACTACAAATAATACCTCTTGGAGATGCCCTTGGCTTGTTGGTAGTAAAACCTTTTGGTGAAGCATTTTTTCTGTAGATAAAGCCTTCTTTTCTGCAGCTTTAGCTTTTAGTAAGCTCATATAAGGAGAATCTCTTGCAAACATAACTGTTGAGCACAATAATATTTTACTTGCTATTAACAACATACACTAACTACTATTAATAACATCCATGATAAAAGGTCAAAATGGAATAGAACTCCACTAACTACTATGCATGTTGAAAATCTTCCCACATTTTCGTTGCAATTATCGCTCTCTCATTATTGCCATGTTCATTGTTCCCATGGTATTGAACATCACCGCTTGGAAGATCAACAAAATTTGTTGGAGGTATATTATTTGGTTGGTTATCTAGCCAGCGCTCGTTGCCATTGTGCAATATGATGATATTATGGAAGACTGCAACAGTTGCTGGCATCTTCACTTGGTTCCTTATTCGGCGAAATCACTACCTCAGAAAACCCCTTCATTGACGGGCACTAAAACCCCACCGCTGACGGGTATCTCGCCCGTCACTAACGTCGCGTCAGTGGAAGTCCCACTTTCACTGACGGGCAAAAAGCCCGTCAGTAGATGTCCACTTTCACTGACGGGCTCAACGCGCCCGTCAGCAGAGATGTAGTGCAGGGTGCCTAGAAACATCCTGACAGTGCCTTTCACTGACGGGCCCTTATTCGAGACCGTCAGTGATGAGCTATTTTCACTGACGTGTACGTTTCCGTGCCCGTCAGTGAAAGTATGATCACACTTTTTTAAAAAAAATTTTGGAAAGACAATATGAAGAATATACAGCAATTAGTATGTCAAATATTAAGCATATGTAACATTTAATATCAGAAATATGAATCACATATACCAAATTAATATCACAAATAGTAAATACACATATAAAAACAAGTTTACAACGAATTAAAACGACAAACAATTGAATTTAACAATGTTTATTCTCACTAGCCCTACTAATCTACGTCTACGACGCTTCGCTAGTACTTGCAGGGCGGCGGGAAGGGGGTAATTGGACTCCCGCGTAGAAATCTCCGCTTGGCTGGATGACTTCGTTGTTGATGACGTACGCGAAGGTCTTCTGGATGCAGGCAAAGTCCTTCCTCCAGTCGTACTTTTCCTCGGCCAGGTCGTGTATGAAGTTATTGAACTGGTCCTGGTTCCACTGCGGGTTGTGGGACATGACGAACGCGTCTATGTGAGCGCAGACGTAATACCCACATGTAACACTATTTTCCGACTGTTGCCTGCAAGAGAAGTTGAATTTGTGGGTCAGCTTCTTGCTCTTGCTCTCTGCTCCTCCCCCCCGCAAGTTGTATTCCCAAAAGACGTCTTCCAGAACTTCCTTAATTCCTGAGAAGTCCCGCTTGGCACTTCTTTGGGAATCAAAATAGTATATGATTCTAGAAGGCTTGTGGATGACGATGAGGATTCAGTGGTCGCTGCGTAAAAGGTAACAAAGGAATATAAACAGACGGGGATACGTGATTAAGAACAGCAAACTAGGAACGCTAGTAAGTAACTTACGAGGGGTTGTATGGCATGAGCAAGTAGTCCTTATCCTTATGGTATATCAATGACGCAGTGATAAAATTTGTTAGGACCTGCTTCGCTTCTCGTATATAGTACTCGTTCATGATGATCGGATCGATTATTCCAAAAGTGCAGCTGGGCAGACGCCTAGACTCTTAGGCTTGGTAAAGCGCCCATAGCCTGACGAGCATGGTGTCGAGCCGGAAGAGGTTGAACAACATAAAGATATCTTCAAAATTGATGTCGAAGGTGTCGTGCTGTTTGTCGAGGAAGAAACCGAAATCTTTAGGCACCTCGACCTTAAAGTGTTGCACATAATCATCCCGATTCCGTGCCCTCATCATGATCGTGTCATGGAGCAGTTTCATCTGCGTGGGCAACCTCTGCACCTCATCATCTGGGAGCAAGGGCTCACCTGCCTCGTACACTATTTGTCGAGGCTTCTTGATGGTTTCGACAGATGTCTGGAAGGATAAGACCTTCTTCTTGCTGTCCTTGCTTGCCTCCTTCGCAGCGGTGCCGCCCCGCCTGTGTGGTCTTTTTCTTTTCCTCTCCGGCTCCGGAGAGGAGGCCCTCTTGCCTCCCGTCAACGCTTCGTCCACCGCGGCATTGAGCGTGCTTGGAGATAAGATCTTCTTTTCCGCTGCGCTCGGGTCATGGCGATGCTTGGTACGCTTCTCACGGGGCAGCGAGTCCTTCTTGGGTTGCTCCTCCTCCTGGGACGGAAGGATCGTCGTGTGCTGCTGCCCGCCAAGATCGTCGTCCCGATCATCGAACGAAACCGGCGTCCTGCACACGCCGAGCGGAGACAGGCCGGCTCCGGCTGATGGAGAGGGGATAGTTGATGTACTAGGAGATGACACCCCGAGGATAGTTATCTGGCTCTTCGGCCACAGGATGTAGTACCCTTTGCAGTCTCCCAGCTTCGTGACATCCTCTTCAGGAGCGACAGGGACTGTGACGTCACTGAACTCGGCGACGACGCGGTCCACCTGCACCCTCGCCATGTGGGAAGGTATTGCAACGTTGTGGCATGTCGCGCCCTCCGCCGTTGGGAAGACTAGGCCGTGTGCAACCGTCTTCTTCACGCCAGGCAAAGGGATTGTGAGGTGGCATTTTGTGGGATCCTGCGTAATAAACAATGTGTCGAATTAGAGCATTGTTATCTGCACAATTCTATTAATTAAGTGATTCATGATGGCGACGAAGCTTACAGCGATGTCTTCGACGGGACTTGGCAACTCGGGGGCATTGTCCGAGGCTGAGGCGCAGCTGCTCCATCCAGCAGGATAGGAGCCCTGATGTCCATGAGGATGGACAGGTGGCCGAGACGCATCGTAGCCTCTAGACGCTAAAAATTCTTGGGCCGCCAACTTGCCAGCCTCCTGGGCTGCCCTTATCATCTCCTGCATTAGAGATGTTTGCCTTCCTCTCCTCCTCTGGCGGGCAGCCTCGCGGTCCTGGGGAAACACTGCGTCCCAGATAGTTCCGCTCCCGATCCCCCGGACACGCCCTGTCTTCTCCTTCGTCCCTAGAGCCTTCGAGAGATGGTCTTCCCACCTCTGGCTTTGGACGGATTCCTGCGAGCTGGCATGCTGCTGGGACAGCTGCCTCTGCAACGTAAACGGCACAACGTATGGACCGTTAGCGAACTGGAAGCACAACAGTATATTCGAAGAAGACATCGGATTTCGATTTTACCAATCTTTTGGAGACCGCCTGAAGCTCAGGGTCCGTGATGATAGGAGTCCCAGTGGCTGGGTCCGAAACTGTGTGCGCCCTCATCCAGATCTGGGCGCGTTCCTGCTCGATATCGGCGAAGGGAACCAGTTTCCTAGCCGCTATCAGCGCGGCGTCCTCTTTCTCCCAGATCGGTCTCTTCCCAGGAACACCTCAGCTGCCAAGGTGGTGGGGGAATTTGTTCTTCGTGCGCAGCTCCTTCGCCCGGCGACTCTTCTCCTTGAATTCGTCACTCTTCATGTCCGCAACGAACTCCTCCCAGTGCTCGAGTTCTACCTTTAGCCATTTCTGTTTGATTACAGTATCGAAATCGGCGTCAAGCAGTTTCCTTGCTTCATATCGCCATGTCCTTAGCGCAGCACACATGATGCTGTCCGCTTTTCTCGGACTCTTTCCTTGTCAGCCTCTGGGACAGCATACTTATCCCAGAGCTTGTCGAAGAGGACCTTTTTTTGGCCGTCCATCATTTTCTTGAAGTCTTGGCATGTGATCCTGACATACTCGCGGATGATGCACCCGCACGTGTTGCTGAACGACTTCGCTGCCTTCTCGGGACTTGCAGGAACACCTGTCACGCCGACCCGAGTGACGACGAACGTCTCGTTCGTCAGCTGGTTCCCTCCTCTAGGGTTGTACCGTCTCTTCGGCTTCTCTGCTGCTGACGACGGCTCCGGCGCCTCCTGTTCCTCTGACCCTGACTCGCTTGATCGAGAAGCGTCTGACGAGCCAGACGCACTCTCTTCATCTCGCGCCGTGGGAGGTGTAGGAGCCGGAGGTACATTCTCCGCCTGGACGGCAGGTTCAATGGCCGACTCGGGGGCTGTTTGATCGGTTAGGAGCAGGGCGTCAATAGGGGCTGCCACGTCTAGGGCGCCGCGATGTCATCATCTACGCGGGCTACTTCCTGGGTTGGTGATGAGTCCATTTCCGATATATTAAGAAACTTGAAAAATGATCGTAGCTGCATACACAATTATACGTCACATTACGAAGGAAAAAAGGATAGAAATTTTCAATCTACTAACTGCATAATGGTTTGCTAATGGTTTGAACTTTCACCCGACAAAAAGTTGTGTGATAGAAAGGCACATGTTCATTACTTCCTCCTCAAAAGGCACATGTTCATTACTTCCTCCTCAAAAGGCACATGTTCATTACTTCCAAAATCAACTACACTTGAACCCTCTTGATCTTTAGGTTCATAAAGAGATAACATATAGAAAGGGACATTACTCAAGCATGATCTAAGAAGGCTAGGTATAAGATCCATGAAAGTTAACAGGCAACACAGTGAACAGCATTCTATAAAATATCAAAAACTCAAAAGATATCATTACAACTTTACGAAAATAACAGGCAGCACAGTGAACAGCATCCAAGGTATGTAATAACATGCAGCATTGTGAGCATGCCCTGTTACATTATTTGTGGATAACGAACTTGGAACCCATGAGTAGAACTATTAAGAAACACCTCATTCATATGCACGCAAAAGCACCATCATTAGCAGCTAAGTCAAATATAGCATTTGTTCTTCAGTAGAATAGCTTGATGTGCATATATACTTGTATATGGAACCCATTCTAATGGCCAAGTTCACCAATTTATCATCATAAGGTAGAATCAGAAAGAAGAAGTATATGAACATATTTCTTATATCAATGCATAAGAGTAACAGATGATTCCTGATCAACTTAGGGTTAGCAACCATAGGTCTTAACAGAGGTACATCATCTGTTCTATTAGTTAAAAAAAATGAAATGACATACAAGTATACCCAAACGTATACATATATATGCATATCAATTTATTCCAATAGCAAAATAAAACATGCATACCAACAGAACCCTGCTAAACATCAAATTAACCAATTAACCAAACATCATTCAAATTAACCAATCAACAAATTAACCAATTAACCAAACATCATTCAAATTAACCAATCAACAAATTAACCAATCAACAAACCTAAGCATCAATCAAACACTAGAGGCATTGACTGCTAAACATCATTCTGAAAAAATAGTTTGGATCAATGCCATTGCAATTCTTCAATACACTGCAAGAAAAGAGGTCGGGGGGTCCTCGGGGCGGCGGCACCGACCAGGGAAACGGGGCGGCGGCGGAGCTCGGGGCGCCGGCGGGGCTAGGGCGCGGGCGGCACCGAAGGGGCTCGGGGCGGCGCCGATGGGGGCTCGGGGCGGCGGCGCCAAAGGGGGCTCGGGGCGGCGCCGACGGGAGCTCGGGGCGGCCGCGCCGAAGGGGGCTCGGGGCGACGGCGGGGCCGGGGCTCGGGGAGACGGCGGGGCTCGGGGAGGCGACGGGAGCACGGGGCGGCGGCGCGGCAGCCTGGCGGCGGGGGTAGGCGCGGGCGCTCGCGGCTGGTTCCAAAAATTAGAACGCGCGAGAGATGAATGGTCCAAAAATTTGGCTAAGTGCCAGTTAAATAGGGTGGCACAATCACTGACGGGCATACCAAGGTGCCCGTCAGTGGAAGTTAACGGGGAGTTTCACTGACGGGCGTATGAACACATGCCCGTCAGTGGAAGTGAACATCCACTGACGGGCACTCAAGCCTCGCCCGTCAGTGATTTAAAATTAGGGTTTCAGCCGCACTTTCCACTGACGGTTGCGCATTAATTTGCCCGTCAGTGAAAGTTTTTTCAGATGTCTTTGTAGTTTCAACATTTTTCTCTTGTTGACCTACTTTTCTATACTCCTAACCCATATGTACTCCTGCATGCTTTATGTTACGCACTACATATTTTTACTTGTATTCCGTACTTCATATATTTAATCTTCGACTGAATTAAGGTGGCTGAATTCTTGCGACAAGCAACTCAATCATACCTTTGAATTGATGATTACTAGCGAAAAGAAAATACACAAAACTCTGAACATGCAACACGTGCCTAGCTATTTCACAAAATTCCGAACATATATAACACATTAACCATTCAATTCACTAAAATGATATTATTACATATTGTTCGACATAATCTAAATTGATCGGAAACCTAGATTTCGTCGCCTTCGAGATGCTTCTCAATAGTACTTCTGATCTTCTTGGTGGTATACGTCAGGCCTTCGTCGTGGCTGCGTCTTATGTACGGGCACGCATCCTGAGAAATTTTGTGCCTCTTGCTCGTTCGGTCATCAACATCTTCTTCTTCTGTGTCCGGATCGTCGAACTGGTCGTAGTCCTCTTCGTCAACTACGCCATCGACTCTGACAATACTCATTTTCCCTTTCCTCACGACAACGTGCTTCTTATTCTTCAGATCTGTTATGTAGAACACTTGGGCGAGCTGTTTGGCTAATACCCATGGCTCATCTTTGGGACTGATTGATTTGACTTGTCGTGACTCCATAGGGATCGGTGGAGGTATCACCATGGTACTGGTGTTCATATCTTCGATCTGACGTCTTTTGCCCATCTGACACGAAACATGGGGATCTTGGTCATGGTGTAGTCAAGTTCCCAGATCTCTTCGATCACGCCGTAGTACCTACACTTCTTGCCATGATGACCAGTTCTAGACTCCTGCGTTACACCGCAGTTCTGGTACGTACTGCGCCAGTCTTGAGCCTCGGTATAGAATGTGTATCCGTTGATATCATACGATTGCCACGTCACGAGTTTGCTATCGGGTTCTTGTGACAACATTCGGACGGTTTCTTCTTCTCTATTTGTCGGCTCCCTTTCGTACCAGTAGTCCTTTAGCCACCGGGAGAACTTTGCGTTATGTTCTTTCGTGAGCGCAACTGTGCCCTTTTTCGGATTCACTTCGCGCAACTGTTTCATGTGGATCTGAATATAAGGCCGTACCACAGCCAAGTGTTGCAGCACCACGAAATGTGCTCTGTTGTAGTCATCTTATCTGTCCGATCGATACACATGTAAATTTTTATGCCCGATTGCACCTTTACCGCCGAGCCTGCCTGTGTGATGCGAAACTGGAACACCTATAGGTTTTTGATCACGCATGTAATCTGTGCAGAACTCGACGCCCTCTTCGGTAACATAGCCTTGGATGATGCTGCCTTCCGGATGCGCTCTGTTACGAACATAGCGCTTGATAACCCCATTATACCTTTCAAACGGGTACATGTTGTGCAAAAAACACGGGACCCAGGTCCAGTATCTTCGGGACGATATGGATCATGAGATGTACCATGACATCGAAGAATGCTGGAGGGAAGTACATCTCAAGTTCGCATAGTATGACAGTGATCTCAGCCTTCAGTTTCAGACAGCGTTACACCATGATTGACTTCTGGCAGATAGTGTTGAAGAAGTTACAAAGATTCGTGATCGTCTTGCGGACACCTGGCTCCATGATACCCCTAATTGCAACAGGCAGTATCTATGTGATCATCACGTGGCAGTCATGAGACTTCATGCCAATAAGTCGATGAGTCTTCATGTCAACAAATTTCGGAGTAACCCGAAGAAACTTTGACACCATAAAGGCATTCACAGAGGCTATGGAGCTCGTCTTTACTCAGAGTGTAGCAGGCAGCAGGACAGCTGGTCTTGACTCTGATACCATTCTTTCCCGTCTTGGTCGTTTCTTTGGTTGCTCACAGCTCAGGTCTTATATTCATGTGTTGCATGTCTGCTCGTGCCTTCGGCCCATCTTTTGTCTTGTCCGGAATATTGAGCAAGAGACCAAGCAAGCTGTCGCAGACATTTTTCTCGACATGCATTACATCAATGCTGTGACGTGTGTCTAGATGAGGCCAGTAAGGCAATTCCCAGAAAACAGATTTCCTTTTCCAGACGCCCTTTACCGGCGGTTGTTTCTTTCCTTTTCCTGGCTCAACTTCATCCATTTCATTCAAGAGATCATAGATTTCTTGTCCGGTCTTCTCGCGAGGCTTTGGACGGATTTCTTTTGTTCCGTCGAACCTTTCCGTGTCCTCTCTCCATGGGTCGTTCATGGTCAGCCACCTTCGGTGTCCCATGAACACGATTTTTCTAGAGCCCTCTAAGAAAACACTCGTCGTTTCTTCCATGCACCTAACACATGGTTCGTATCCTTTGGTGCACTGACACGCGTTGTTCCCGTACACGGGATAATCTTGCACCGTTGTGAACAACAGGCCTTTCAGAGTGAAGAATTTTCTCTGTCCACATCCCAGACCTGAGCCCCTTCTTCCCACAACGTAGCTAGTTCGTCCTTCAGTAGCTGTAGATACACGTTAAGATCCATTCCAGGTTGTTTTGGCCCTTGAATGAGAATAGACAGGTGCATGTACTTCCGCTTCATGCACAACCATGGAGGGAGGTTATAGATCCAAAGAACAACAGGCCATGTGCTGTGTCTGCTGCTCATGTTGCCGAATGGATTTATTCCGTCCGTACTCATACCGAACCTGATATTTCTCGGATCACTACCGAAATCTGGGTATTCGGCGTCGATCACTACCCCAGAAAACACTTTCTCTGCACCATCATCACTGACGGGCACAAAGAGACCCGTCGCTGATTAAATAAATCCCTGACGGGCGCACACGGCCCCGTCAGAGATGGTCGCGCTCTGGAGGAGGCGACGAACTTCTACTGACGGGCACAAACAAGCCCCGTCAGTAAAAGTGGGCACGGAATGCCAACCTGGACTCTCCACTGACGCGACGCTTCACTGACGGGCCCTTTACAAAGTACCCGTGCGTAATGGTACCAATATCGCTGACGGGCAACCTTACGCCTGTCAGCAGAAGTCAGAAGGGTGGTCCACCCTGTCTTTTCCCCTGACACGTAATGTCACTGACGAGTCTTATTACTTCGCCCGTCAGTGAATAGCTTGACATCGGAAAAAAAATTTAGCGCACGAGCCTGTCCCGAGCACAGCGCCCACGCCCACGGCCCGGGCCGCGCAGGGGACCGGCCAGAGGCCTATCCCGAGCACAGCACCCAGGCCCACGAGCCCGGGCCGCGCACGGGACCGGCCGAGGCTTCATGTATCAGTGACAGTAGTGAGGACTTCGGAAGGACCACGCGCAGCTGCCCTTTTAAACAAGTCCGCGCGCAGCTCGCTCGGCGAGGTGGGACAAAATATTGCGGTACCTCTGGTGTTGCGTTATCACTGACGGGCTTTCCATAGGTGCCCGTCAGCAGAAGTACTTCGGCTGACGGGTTTTATTACTAATGCCCGTCAGTGGTAGTATCTAGGGTTATGGAGCAATGTACGTCTGCTGACGGGTTTTTATTAATAATGCCCGTCAGTGCTGGTAGCTAGGGTTATGGAGCAATCAACTTCTGCTGACAGGTTTTATTAATAATGCCCGTCAGTGGTGGTAGCTAGGGTTATGGAGCAATGTACTTCTGCTGACGGGTTCTATTACTTCGCCCGTCAGTGAATATCTTGACATCGGAAAAAAAATTGGCGCACGAGCCTATCCCGAGCACAGCGCCCAGGCCCACGGGCCAGGGCCGCGCAGGGGACCGGCCAGAGGCCTATCCCGAGCACAGCACCCAGGCCCACGAGCCCAGGCCGCGCAAGGGACCGGCCGAGGCTCGATGTATCAGTGACAGTAGTGAGGATTTCGGACAAGCCACGCGCAGCTGCCCTTATAAACAAATCCGCGCGCAGGTCGCTCGGCGAGGTGGGACAAAACATTGCGGTACCTCTGGTTGTTGCATTATCACTGACGGGCTTTCCATCGGTGCCCGTCAGTAGAAGTACTTCTGCTGACGGGTTTTATTAATGCTGCCCGTCAGTGGTGTGGCGTGATCACTGACAGGCCTCCCATGGTTGCCCGTCAGTGATTGTTTGGGATGCTTATCACTGACGGGCGTAGCATAGTCTGCCCATCAGTGATAATACTGGAACTCCTTAAAACTGTTCGCCGCCGGCAGCTGGCCGGTGAGCTCGCGCGCCTCAACACGGCCAGCTGCGCAGCTTCGGCGATTTTGCTTCCGGACGGCCAGCTGCTGCTCCTCCTCCTCCCTCTCCTCCCTCCCTCTCCTCCCTAGCTCCCTCCTCATCTAGGTCTAGATCTAGATCTAGATCTAGATCCTCCCTCCCTCTCCCCTAGCTCCCTCCCTCCCCCCCTTTCCTCCTCCCTTCCTCTCCTCCTCCCTCCATTAATTAATCCTCTCCTTCCTCCCTCCCTCCCTCTCCTCCTCCCTCCTTCCCTCCCTTCTCCTCCCTAAATACACAATCTATATCTTGATAGATCTAGCTCTTTTAACCCTCCTCCCTCCCTCCTCTCTTCCCTCCCCTCTCTTAATTTCCTCCCTTCTCCTCCTCCCTCTCCGTACCCTATTTCGAAGGCTAGCGAGCGACTTCTATTTGGTACGATATAATACATGAAAGAAAATAATAAATTTTGTGATTACTTTATTAATTTGGATTATACTCAATCAGTTTGTTGTTGTAGGGATCGATGGATCGAAGTTGGATGTACGGCGAAAGGGCAACACGGAGTTTTGTCAATACTCTGAATGGGTTTCTAGATGTGGCCGAGGAAGATAAGGAGAAAAAGGGTGCGAACAAGATGCGTTGTCCGTGTTCCGTATGCAAGAACACGATAATGTTCAGGGAGAGAGGCATGCTGCAGCTACACTTGTTGACTAAAGGTTTCATGGAAGGTTATACACGTTGGACAAGTCACGGTGAGGAGGAGACAGAAATTTTAGCTACTCGTGAATGTTTAGAAGAAGAGGCCAGACATGGAGACGCAGAAGTAAATGAAGACCATATTTCGGAATGTAGGGACCACTTGACGGGGGAGGCGGGGAACAATTTGGCTGAAATGTTGAGGGACAGTCACATGGCGGACCAGGTGGTCGAAGACCCCGAGGATGAAAGTGAGGTCGCAAAGTTTGCGAAACTGATGGAAGACTCGACAAAACCGCTGTATCCCACCTGCGATCCTGAGCACACGCGTCTATCAGTCACGCTAGAACTTCTAAGGATCAAGGCGGCCCACAACTGTCCGGACGCAAGCTTCGATGAGATACTGGCTTACCTCGCGACGGTTTTTCCAAAGGAGAACGTGTTGCCTACGAGCACCGAGGAAGCCAAGAAGGTGGTCTGCCCACTTGGATTGGATGTAGAGAGACTCCACACTTGCCGAAACGACTGCATTATTTATCGCAGGGAGTATAGAGAGCTGGACAAATGTCCGGTGTGCAACACATCTCGATATAAGCGGGGCAGAAACCAAGACGATGACGAGGAAGAAGTGACGAGTGGTGCCCCCGCAAAGGTTGTATAGTACCTTCCAGTCCTCCCCCGTCTGAAGCGTTTATTCGGTAACAAGAAGGAGGCAAAGCTGATGCGTTGGCACGAAGAGGGGAGAAGAAAGGACGGGGTGTTGAGACACCCAGCCGATGCTTGTCAGTGGAGGGCAATCGACGCCGAATACCCAGATTTCGGTAGTGATCCGAGGAATATCAGGTTCGGTATGAGTACGGACGGAATAAATCCATTCGGCAACATGAGCAGTAGACACAGCACATGGCCCGTTGTTCTTTGGATCTATAACCTCCCTCCGTGGTTGTGCATGAAGCGGAAGTACATGCACCTGTCTACTCTCATTCAAGGGCCAAAACAACCTGGAATGGATCTCAACGTGTATCTACAGCTACTGAAGGACGAGCTAGCTACGCTGTGGGAAGAAGGGGCTCAGGTCTGGGACGCGGACAGAGAAGAGTTCTTCACTCTGAAAGGCCTGCTGTTCACAACGGTGCAAGATTACCCCGCGTACGGGAACAACGCGTGTCAGTGCACCAAAGGATACGAGGCATGTGTTAGGTGCATGGAAGAAACGACGAGTGTTTTCTTAGAGGGCTCTAGAAAAATCATGTTCATGGGACACCGAAGGTGGCTCACCATGAACGACCCATGGAGAGAGGACACGGAAAGGTTCGACGGAACAAAAGAAATCCGTCTGAAGCCTCGCGAGAAGACCGGACAAGAAATCTACGATCTCTTGAATGAAATGGATGAAGTTGAGCCAGGGAAAGGAAAGAAACAACCGCCGGTAAAGGGCGTCTGGAAAAGAAAATCTGTTTTCTGGGAACTGCCTTACTGGCCTCACCTAGACACACGTCATAGCATTGATGTAATGCATGTTGAGAAAAATGTCTGCGACAGCTTGCTAGGTCTCTTGCTCAATATTCCGGACAAGACAAAGGATGGGCCGAAGGCACGAGCAGACATGCAACATATGAATATAAGACCTGAGCTGTGGGCAACCAGAGAAACGACCAAGACGGGGAAGAATGGTATCAGAGTCAAGACCAGCTGTCCTGCTGCCTGCTACACTCTGAGTAGAGACGAGCTCCATAGCCTCTGCGAATGCCTCTATGGTGTCAAAGTTTCTTCGGGTTACTCCGCAAACATCCAGAAACTTGTTGACATGAAGACTCATCGACTGATTGGCATGAAGTCTCATGACTGCCACGTGATGATCACACAGATACTGCCTGTCGCAATTAGGGGTATCATGGAGCCAGGTGTCCGCAAGACGATCACGGATCTTTGTAACTTCTTCAACACTATCTGTCAGAAGTCAATCACGGTGCAACGCTGCCTGAAACTGAAGGCCGAGATCACTGTCATACTATGCGAACTTGAGATGTATTTCCCTCCAGCATTCTTCGATGTCATGGTACATCTTATGATCCATATCGTCCCGGAGATACTGGACCTCGGTCCCGTGTTTTTGCACAACATGTACCCGTTTGAAAGGTACAACGGGGTTATCAAGCGCTACGTTCGTAACAGATCGCATCCGGAAGGTAGCATCATCCAAGGCTATGTTACCGAAGAGGGCGTCGAGTTCTGCACGGATTACATGCGTGATCAGAAACCTATAGGTGTTCCAGTTTCGCGGCACACAGGCAGGCTCGACGGTAAAGGTGCGATCGGGCATAAAAATTTACATGTGTATCGATCGGAAAGATCAGATGACTACAACAGGGCACATTTCGTGGTGCTGCAACACTTGGCTGTGGTACGGCCTTATATTCAGATCCACATGAAACAGTTGCGCGAAGCTAATCCGAAAAAGGGCACAGTTGCGCTCACGAAAGAACATAACGCCAAGTTCTCCCGGTGGCTAAAGGACTACTGGTACGAAAGGGAGCCGACAAATAGAGAAGAAGAAACCGTCCGAATGTTGTCACAAGAACCCGATAGCAAAGTCGTCACGTGGCAATCGTATGATATCAACGGATACACATTCTATACCGAGGCTCAAGACCGGCGCAGTACATACCAGAACTCCGGTGTAACGCAGGAGTCCAGAACTGGTCATCATGGCAAGAAGTGTAGGTACTACGGCGTGATCGAAGAGATCTGGGAACTTGACTACACGGTGACCAAGATCCCCATGTTTCGTGTCAGATGGGCGAAAGACGTCAGAATCGAAGATATGAACACCAGTACCATGGTGATACCTCCACCGATCCCATTCACTTAGTCAACTTATTGGAACGACAAAGCAACGAATGAATTAAATACTTAATTGAGGATATGTTTCGGACTTAGAAACAAACCCGTGAGCGAATACACTGACGGGGTAAGAAGGAGGTAGGGCCGAAGATGGCTTACTAAGCGAGAAGGCTCCAAGCAGCCTCATAACGCATTAGAAGGGAGCTTGAAGAAAAAACCATAACTCAAGACCACTGACGGGCAACAAACCACGCCCGTCAGTGAAAGGCTACTCGGAAACCCTAATTTCACAACACTGACGGGCGAGAAACTAAAGCCCGTCAGTGAAGATGGACTTACACTGACGGGTGAGCTAATTAGTGCCCGTCAGTGGAGACACCTACACTTCCTCTGACGGGCAGTTATCTAGAGCCCGTCAGTGATTCTCTGGTACTATATATCTGGCACTTAGCGAAATTTGCAACCACTCCGCCCGCGCGTTCAGTTTGAACCAGCCGCGAGCGCACCCGAGCCCCCGCCGCCAGGCTGCCGCGCCGCCGACGCCAGCCCCGTCCGCGCCGCCGCTCCGTCGTCCGTTCGCCCCGTCCGCTCCGTCCTCCTCCCCTCCTCCGGTCCTCCACCGCCGACGCCGCCCCTGCACCGAGGCCGACGCAGCCGGCGCCGCCCGAGGCCCCCGGCCACGCCACCGCCCGAGCTTCCCTCCTCCACCGTGGAAGCTTCTCCGCCGCCGGCCCCCTCCTCCATCCCCCCAACCGCCGGCCCCCTCCTCCATCCCCCCAACCGCCGGCCCCCTCCTCCATCCCTCCGGTGAATACACTTCTAAAGCAGCCCTTTGAATTTTTTTTTAAGTTAACAGGGGCTCAATGAATCTGTGGATCTTTGTTTAGAAGACAATATTGAAGATCTTGCAATGTTTTGTGGGATGATTTGAAGCTTGATTGATTAGGGTTTGCATGTATATGAGAATATTGGAGATCTTGCAATGTTTTGTATTGGGGTGGTTTTCTTGCATGATGAGCTCCGTTAGGTTAAAGGCAAGTGCATGATGAGCTCCGTTTTTTATATGGTTAATTATTGTGGGATGATTAGAAGCTTGATTAGGGTTTGCATGTATATGAAGCTTTCAAATGTATATATGTATATGAAGCTTTCAAATGCATGTATATATGTATATGAAGCTTTCTATATTGGAAATGGTTATTTCAGTTTCTGAATATATGCTTGTTAATATATACATTGGAAATGGTTGTTTCCGTTTCTATATTGGAAATGGTTATTTCAGTTTCTGAATATATGCTTGTTAATATATACATTGGAAATGGTTATTTCCGTTTCTATATTGGAAATGGTTATTTCAGTTTCTGAATATATGCTTGTTAATATATACATTGGAAATGGTTGTTTCCATTTCTATATTGGAAATGGTTATTTCAGTTTCTAAATATATGCTTGTTAATATATACATTGGAAATGGTTGTTCCCGTTTCTATATTGGAAATGGTTATTTCAGTTTCTGAATATATGCTTGTTAATATATACATTGGAAATGGTTGTTTCAGTTTCTTAATATATGCTTCTATATTGGAAATGGTTATTTCAGTTTCTTAATATATCGGAAATGGAATCGTCACCAACCCGGGAAGTAGCCCGCGTAGATGAAGACATCGCGGCGCCCCTAAACGTGGCCGCCCCTATTGACGCCCCGCTCCTAACCGATCGAACAGCCCCCGAGTCGGCCATTGAACCTGCCGTCCAGACGGAGAATGTACCTCCGGCCATTGAGTCGGCGCGAGATGAAGAGAGCGCGTCTAGCTCGTCAGACGCTTCTCGATCAAGCGAGTCAGGGTCAGAGGAACATGAGGCGCCGGAGCCGTCGTCAGCACCAGAGAAGCCGAAGAGACGGTACAACCCTAGAGGAGGGAACCAGCTGACGAACGAGATGTTCGTCGTCACCCGGGTAGGCGTGACAGGTGTTCCTGCAAGTCCTGAGAAGGCAGCGAAGTCGTTCAGCAATACGTGCGGGTGCATCATCCGCGAGCATGTCAGGATCACCTGCCAGGACTTCAAGAAAATGACGGACGGCCAGAAAAGGGTCCTCTTCGACAAGCTCTGGGATAAGTATGCTGTCCCAGAGGCTGACAAGGAAAGAGTCCGAAGAAAAGCGGACAGCATCATGTGTGCCGCGCTAAGGACATGGCGATACGAAGCAAGGAAACTGCTAGACGCCGATTTCGATACTGTAATCAAACAGAAATGGCCAAAGGTAGAACTCGAGCACTGGGAGGAGTTCGTTGCGGACATGAAGAGTGACGAATTCAAGGAGAAGAGTCGCCGGGCGAAGGAGCTACGCGCGAAGAACAAATTCCCCCACCACCTTGGCAGCCGAGGTGTTCCCGGGAAGAGACCGATTTGGGAGAAACAGGACGCCGCGCTGATAGCGGCTGGGAAAACCGGTTCCCTTCGCCGATATCGAGCAGGAACGCGCCCAGATCTGGATGAGGGCGCACACAGTTTCGGACCCAGCCACTGGGAATCCTATCATCACGGACCCTGAGCTCCAGGCGGTCTCCGAGAGATTGGTAAGTTCGATTAATCCGATGTCTTCTTCGAATATGCTGTTGTGCTTCCAGTTCGTTAACGGTCCGTACGTTGTGCCGTTTATGTTGCAGAGGCAGCTGTCCCAGCAGCCCGCCAGCTCCCAGGAATCCGTCCAGAGCCAGAGGTGGGAAGACCATCTCTCGCAGGCTCTAGGGACGAAGGAGAAGACAGGGCGTGTCCGGGGGGTCGGGAGCGGCGCTATCTGGGACGCAGTGTTTCCCCTGGACCGCGAGGCTGCCCGCCAGAGGAGGAGAGGAAGGCAAACATCTCTAATGCAGGAGATGATAAGGGCAGCCGAGGAGGCTGGCAAGAAGGCGGCCCAAGAATTCTTAGCGTCTAGAGGCTACGATGCGTCTCGGCCACCTGTCCATCCTCATGGACATCAGGGCGCCTATCCGGCTGGATGGAGCAGCTGCGCCTCAGCCTCCGACAATGCCCCCGAGTCGCCAAGTGCCATCGAAGACATCGCTGTAAGCTTCGTCGCCACCATGAATCAATTAATTAATAGAATTGTGCAGATAACAATGCTCTAATTCGACACAATGTTTGTTACGCAGGACCCCACGAAATGCCACCTCACAATCCCTTTGCCTGGCGTGAAGAAGACGGTTGCACACGGCCTTGTCTTCCCAACGGCGGAGGGCGCGACATGCCACAACGTTGCAGTACCTCCCCACATGGCGAGGGTGCAGGTGGACCGCGTCGTCGCCGAGTTCAGTGACATCACAGTCCCTGTCGCCCTGAAGAGGATGTCACGAAGCTGGGAGACTGCAAAGGGTACTACATCCTGTGGCCGAAGAGCCAGATAACTATCCTCGGGGTGTCATCTCCTGGTACGTCAACGATCCCCTCTCCATCAGTCGTAGCCGGCCCGTCTCCGCTCGGCGTGTGCAGGACGCCGCCTGAGTTCGATGAAGCACACGACGTCGATCTTGGCGGGCAGCAGCACACGACGATCCTTCCGTCCGAGGAGGAGGAGCCGCCCCGTGAGAAGCGCACCAAGCATCGCCATGACCCGAGCGCAGCGGAAAAGAAGATCTTATCTCCAAGCACGCTCAATGCAGCGGTGGGCGAAGCGTTGACGGGAGGCAAGAGGGCCTCCTCTCCGGATCCGGAGAGGAAAAGAAAAAGACCACACAGGCGGGGCGGCACCGCTGCGAAGGAGGCAAGCAAGGACAGCAAGAAGAAGGCCTTATCCTTCCAGACATCTGCCGAAGCCAAGAAAATGCCTCGACGAATAGTGTACGAGGCAGGTGAGCCCTTGCTCCCAGATGATGAGGTGCAGAGGTTGCCCACGCAGATGAAAATGCTCCATGACACGATCGTGATGAGGGCACGGAATCGGGATGATTATGTGCAACACTTTAAGGTCGAGGTGCCTAAAGATTATGGTTTCTTCCTCGACAGACACCACGACACCTTCGACATCAATTTTGAAGATATCTTTATGTTGTTCAACCTCTTTCGGCTCGACACTATGCTCGTCAGGCTATGGGCGCTTTACCAAGCTCAAGAGTCGAGGCGTCTGCGCAGCTGCGCTTTTGGAATAATCGATCCGGTACTCATGAACGAGTACTATATAGCAGAAGCGAAGCAGATCCTAACAGATTATATCACCGCCTCATTGATATACCATAAGGATAAGGACTACTTGCTCATGCCATACAACCCCCCGTAAGTTACTTACTAGCGTTCCTAGTTTGCTGTTCTTAATCACGTATCCCCGTCTGTTTATATTCCTTTATTACCTTTTACGCAGCGACCACTGGATCCTCATCATCATCGACAAGTCTTCCAGATTCATATACTATTTTGATTCCCAAAGAAGTGCCAACCGGGACTTCTCAGGAATTAAGCAAGTTCTGGAAGACGCCTTTTGGGAATACAACTTGCGGGGGGGAGGAGCAGAGAGCAAGAGCAAGAAGCTGACCCACAAATTCAACTTCCCTTGCAGGCAACAGCCGGAAAATAGTGTTACATGTGGGTATTACGTCTGCGCTCACATGGACTCCTTCGTCATGTCCCAGAACCCTCAGTGGAGCCGGGACCAGTTCAATAACTTCATACACGACCTGGCGGAGGAAAAGTACGACTGGAGGAAGGACTTTGCCCGCATCCAGAAGACTTTCACGTACGTCATCAACAACGACGTCATCCGGCCAAGCGGAGATTTCTACGCGGGAGTCCAATTACCCCCTTCCCGCCGCCCTGCAAGTACTAGCGAAGCGTCGTAGACGTAGATTAGTAGGGCTACTGAGAATAAACATTGTTAAATGCAATTGTTTGTCGTTTTAATTCGTTGTAAACTTGTTTTTATATGTGTATTTACTATTTGTGATATTAATTAATTTGGTATATGTGATTCGTATTTCTGATATTAAATGTTACATATGCTTAATATTTGACATACTAATTGCTGTATAATATTCATATTGCGTTTCCAGAAAATAATTTAAAAAAAAGTGTGACCATACTTTCACTGACGGGCACACAAACGTGCACGTCAGTGGAAATATATCATCGCTGACGGGCGAGGTATCACTGCCCGTCAGTGAAAGGTGTTGTCAGGATGTTTCCACGCGCCCTGAACTACCTCTCTGCTGACGGGTAAGTCGGGCCCGTCAGTAAAAGTTCACAACTACTGACGGGCACACAAACGTGCACGTCAGTGAAATTGTATCATCGCTGACGGGCCTAGTCAAATTGCCCGTCAGTGAAAGTAACAGTCAGGACGCCCTGAACCACATCTCTGCTGACGGGCTAGTTGGGCCCGTCAGTAATTGTTGACATCTACTGACGGGCTTCGTGCCCGTCAGTGAACGTTGGACTTCCACTGACGCGACGTTAGTGACGGGCCGTAAACCCGTCAGTGAAGGGGTTTTAGTGCCCGTCAGTGAAGGCCTTTCCTGAGGTAGTGGATTGCCCTCCACTGACAAGCATCGGCTGGGTGTCTCAACACCCCATCCTTTCTTCTCCCCTCTTCATGCCAACGCATCAGCTTTGCCTCCTTCTTGTTACCGAATAAACGCTTCAGACGGGGGAGGACTGGAAGGTATCATACAACCTTTGCAGGGGCACCACTCGTCACTTCTTCCTCGTCATCATCTTGGTTTCTGTCCTGCTTAGATCGAGATGTGTTGCACACAGTACATTTGTCCAACTCTCTATACTCCCTGCGATAAATAATGCAGTCATTTCGGCAAGCGTGGAGTCTCTCTACATCCAATCCAAGTGGGCAGACCACCTTCTTGGCTTCCTCGGTGCTCGTAGGCAACACATTCTCCTTTGGAAAAACCGTCGCGAGGTAAGCCAGTATCTCATCGAAGCTTGCGTCCGGACAGTTGTGGGCTGCCTTGATCCTTAGAAGTTCTAGCGTGACTGACAGACGCGTGTGCTCAGGATCGCAGGTGGGATACAGCGGTTTTGTCGAGTCTTCCATCAGTTTCGCAAACTTTGCGACCTCTCTTTCATCCTCGGGGTCTTCGACCACTTGGTCCGCCATGTGACTGTCCCTCAACATTTCAGCCAAATTGTTCCCCGCCTCCCCCGTCAAGTAGTCATCCCTACATTCTGAAATATGGTTTTCATCTTCTTCTGCGTCTCCATGTATGGCCTCTTCTTCTAAACATTCACGAGTAGATAAAATTTCTGTCTCCTCCTCACCGTGACTTGTCCAACGTGTATAACCTTCCATGAAACCTTTAGTCAACAAGTGTAGCTGCAGCATTGTTGGGGAACGCGCTACGAAAAACAAAATTTTTCCGCGCACGAACCAAACCAAGAAACACTATCGAGGTGTAGGTAACGATATCATACCTTCGACGATCACGTCAATGCAGCGGAGAAGTTGACCGATGTCGATGAAGTCCGCAGACTCCCGCAGCTAGGTTATACCTCCCAGCCGCGAGAGCGATCTCCTCGTGAATAGTTCGCCCGATCAAACGCCGAAGTATACGACGTCTCCGAGGTATCCACGCGTACCGGATCAGCGACACCGCGGTAATGTGTGGACCAGCACACAAGAACAGCGGGGATCTACGAGAAGGAGAATCAGCAGCGCGCCGGCAGCTGTACTAGATCCAATCTAGAAGAGAGAGAAAAAGAAGGCTGTGGCCAATCTAGAGATGGCCGGCCTAGGGTTTAGTCCAAGGGACTAGGGCTGCCTCTGGGGCTGCTTGGGATACCCTTTGAGGTGCCCTGCCCCTCTATTTATAGGGGTTGGGGCAGCTCTCCCTAGGCAGGTGGAGTCCTACTCCAGCAGGGACACCCTGTTGGAGTTGGAGTCCAACTCCACTAGAACCTTCTAGAACCTTCCAGAACCTTCTAGAATTTCTAGAACCTTCCAGAACCTTCTAGAACCTTTTAGAATTTCTAGAACCTTCCAGAACCTTCTAGAACCTTCCAATACTTTTCGGAACACTTCCGGACATCACCGGAACCATCCGGGACCTCCCGGAACACTTTCGAGATCATCCGAAACACTTTCGGAACCCTTCTCTCTCGTTCTCTATAAATCGTAGCATTCCTAAATGTCGCTAAAACGTTAAGCGTGTGACCCTATAGGTTCGAGTATATGTGGACATGTCCGGAATACCTTCCGATCAATAATCGTCAGCGGGATCTGGACACCCATAACGACTCCCACATATCATCGAAGATCTTTATCGAGCAAACCTTGTATTGTCGCATACAATTCCTTTTGCCTCACGATACATTACACAACCCGAGGCGAGACTTTGACGGTATCCCTGTGATCAACTCCTTGATCACCATACCTAGTTATCCTCGTTACCGGTTTGTACTCTTTTCTCGTTTCCGTATTCCGGTATCCCCGTGACTAACCTTTTAGTCACAATACCTGGCCAGGCGATGCTGGACACCGTAATACCGAGTGGGCCCAGAGTGTATCTCTCCATCGCCGGATGGGCAAATCCTAGTCTTGACATATCTAGAACCACGATATACTTTCTGGTGTACCTGGAAGTCACCTTTATAATTACCCAGTTACGGCGTAACGTTTGATGACCCCAAAGCAACCATCCGGTATCCGGGTCTATGATATTCTCATCTCATGGTCTAAGGACGCAAGTAAACGTTAACACATCATGAGAAGATACTGACAACATATTGACGAAGTGATCTCGCAGTATCTCATAAGGGGTCTATCCAACACCATTGTTACCCTAACAATGTGTTCCCATTATTGCCGGCATCCTTGTTACATTAACAATGCCCATGATCAGGAAAACAAGATCATCAACAATACATGAGCTAGTCCAGAGGCCTGACTAGGGATCTGAATGGTGTTTATTATTCCACACATGCAATTAGGTTTTCCTCTGAATCTCATATTCAAGAACCAATGCAATTTTAGCATAGAACATAAACTTAATCATGAACATGAAAATAGAATAATAACAACTTTATTATTGCCTCTAGGGCATATTTCCAACAGTCTCCCACTTGTACTAGAGTCAATAATCTAGCCAATGCTTAAGCTCCTAACACCTATGGCATTCCGGTGTTGCTCATGCTTTGCTTGTGGTAGAGGCTTCGTCAGCGGATCTGACACATTCAGATCCGTGTGTATTTTGCATATCTTTACGTCTCCACGCTCCACCAATTCACGAATGATGTGGAATCGGTGTTGTATATGTTTGGACTTCTGGTGGGACCTTGGCTCCTTGGCCTGAGCTATGGCGCCACTATTGTCACAATAGAGCTCCATAGGATCCAGCGCGCTCGGAACCACACCAAGCTCGGTGACGAACTTCTTAATCCAAACGCCCTCCTTTGCCGCTTCTGAAGCGGCGATATACTCAGCCTCCGTTGTAGAATCCGCCACAGTGTCCTGCTTGGAACTCTTCCAGCTCACTGCGCCACCGTTCAGTGTATACACTAAGCCTGATTGAGATCGAAAATCGTCCGGATCTGTGACAAAGCTGGCGTCAGTGTAACCCTTTACAACGAGTTCTTCGTCACCACCGTATACGAGAAACAAATCCTTAGTCCTCTTCAGGTACTTTAGGATATTCTTCACTACTGTCCAATGATCATGACCTGGATCACTCTGTTATCTGCTCGTAACACTTAGAGCATAGGACACATCTGGTCGTGTACATATCATGGCGTACATGATTGACCCAATCGCGGATGCGTATGGAATCTTACTCATGCGTTCTCGCTCATCAGTTGTCGAAGGACACTGATTCTTGCTCAAACTTTTCCCATGCGACATCGGCAAGAACCCCTTCTTGGCGTTTTCCATACTGAACCTCTTCAGTACTTTATCTATATATGTACTCTGGCTTAGCCCTATTAGGCGCTTTGATCTATCTCTATAGATCTTTATACCTAATATGTATGCTGCCTCGCCTAAATCTTTCATTGAAAAACTATTTTTCAACGAAGTCTTAATATTGTCAAGAAAAGATACATCATTCCCAATCAACAATATGTCATCCACATAGAGTATTAGAAATGCTATTGCGCTCCCACTTACTTTCTTGTAAACACAAGCCTCTTCGCAGTTCCTGATGAAGCCAAACCCTTTGACCACTTCATCAAAGCGAAGATTCCAACTCCGTGATGCTTGCTTCAGTCCATAGATGGATCTCTGAAGTTTGCATACCTTTCCAGCATCATTTGGATTGACAAAACCCTCGGGCTGTATCATATACACGTCCTCGGTTAGCTTCCCATTCAGGAACGCTGTTTTGACATCCATTTGCCATATCTCGTAATCGAAATATGCAGCAATCGCTAGAAGAATCCGAACAGACTTAAGCATCGCTACGGGAGAGAATGTCTCGTCGTAGTCAACTCCTTGAACTTGTCGGAAACCCTTTGCGACAAGTCGAGCTTTATAGATGTATACATTCCCATCCGCGTCTGTTTTCTTTTTATAGATCCATTTACATTCGATAGGCCTCACGCCTTCAGGAGGGTCCACCAAGCTCCAAACTTGGTTCTCGTACATGGATTCTATCTCGGATTTCATGGCGTCTAGCCATTTAACGGAGTCAGGGCCCATCATTGCTTCCGTATAGGTCGTAGGCTCATCGTTGTCTAACAACAATACCTCGTCCGAAAACCACTGTGGTTTCGTGCGAATCCTATCAGACCTTCATGGTTCAGCTGCTGGCTCGACTGAAGTCTCTACATCACATGTAGGGGCTTCCGTATCAGTCATTGTGGGAAACTCCGGAACCACTTCCGGCGTTGCATCACTTTGACCTAATGACGAAGATTCACCAATCTCGTCGAGTTGCACTATCCTCCCACTCACCCCTTTCGCAAGAAACTCTTTCTCGAGAAACACACCGTTCTTTGCGACAAACACTTTGCCTTCGGTGCGGTGATAGAAGGAATACCCAACAGTTCCTTTGGGATAACCAACAAAGAAGCATTTATCCGATTTGGGATCGAGCTTATTTGGTTGTAAACGCTTTACATATGCATCGCATCCCCAAATTTTAAGAAAAGACAAGTTGGGTTTCTTCCCATGCCATATCTCATATGGTGTCGTTTCAACGGATTTAGATGGTGCTCTATTTAGTGTAAAAGCGGCAGTCTCTAAAGCATAACCCCAAAAAGACAATGGCAGTTCAGTTAATGACATCATTGATCTTACCATGTCCAAGGTTCGATTACGTCTCTCGGACACTCCATTCCTCTGTGGCGTTCCGGGAGGTGTAAGCTGTGGAACAATTCCGCAGCTCTTCAGATGTTCGCTAAACTCGTAACTCAAATACTCCCCTCCGCGATCTGATCGCAGAAACTTGATTTTCTTGTTACGATGATTTTCTACTTCATGCTGAAATTCTTTGAACTTTTCAAAGGTTTCAGACTTATGTCTCATCAAATAGATATACCCATATCTACTCAAATCATCCGTGAAGGTAATGAAGTAGAGGAATCCACCGCGTGCAGCTATACTCATTGGACCACATACATCCGTATGTATGATCTCCAATAAGTCAGTCGCCCGTTCTACGTGGCCTGTGAACGGCGTTTTAGTCATTTTACCCATTAGACAAGGCTCGCAAGTGTCAAATGATTCATAATCAAATGACTCCAAAAGTCCATCACAATGGAGTTTCTTCATGCGCTTCTTTCCAATATGACCCAAACGGCAGTGCCACAAATAAGTGGAATTCGAATCGATTATCTTGCGACGTTTAGCGTCAGTGTTATGGATGTGTGTATTACCATCAAGATTCATAATAAATAACCCATTCACAACGGGAGTATGGCCATAAAACATATTATCCATATAAATCGAACAACCATTGTTCTCAGACTTAAACGAATAACCGTCTTGCAATAAACATGATCCAGAAATAATGTTTTTGCTCAAGGCCGAAACATAGTAACAATTACTAAGCTCTAATATAAATCCTGAAGATAAATGTAGAGGTAGGACACCGACGGCGAGCACAGCAACTTTTACTCCGTTCCCGACGCGCATCGTCACCTCATCCTTTGCCAGTCGCTTAGGCCTCTGTAGTTCCTGCATCGAGTTGCAAATATGAGCAACCGATCCGGTATCCAATACCCAAGAATTACATTGCGGACCAGCAAGGAATACATCAATAACATGTATGACACTCATACCTGAGCTGGACTTTCCAGACTTCTTCTTTTCTGCCAGATATTTCTTGCAGTTCCTCTTCCAGTGTCCCTTCTCTTTACAGAAGAAGCACTCAACATCAGAAGTGGCGCCAGTCTTGGACTTCTTAGGCGTGTCAGTCATACTAGCACCCTTGGATTTGCCCTTTTTCTTAGACTTGCCCTTCTTCTTGAAGTTGGTTGTTTTATTCACTATCATCACATGATTAGCGTCCTTCTGGATTCCACTCTCAGCAGTTTTAAGCATAGTGAATAATTCACCCATACTCTTTTCCATCCCATTCATGTTGTAGTTCATGATGAAGCTACTATAGCTCGGAGGGAGGGAAGCAAGAACAAGATCAGTGCCCAACTCTTGGGAGATTGGAAAACCTAGCGCATCCAACCTTTGCGCGTACCCAGACAATCTAAGTACGTGCTGACTCACTGAGCTGCCCTCAGCCATCTTGCATTCAAACAAGGCTTTGGATATCTCATATCTTTCAGTCCTTGCTTGCTTCTGAAACAAAGCTTTCAGCTCCTGGATTAACTCATAAGCAGCCCAATTCTCAAAACGCTTTTGAAGATCAGGTTCCATGGAGGCAAGCATGATACACTGTACTGCAATGGAATCATCGCTCTTAGATTGATAGATACGAGTCTCATCATCCGTAGCGTTAGCGGGGAGTTCACCGAGAGTTTGCGATAGGACATAGTCCTTCTTGGCACTCTTGAGGACAATCCTCACATTACGGTACCAGTCCGTAAAGTTGTTCCCAGATGAATTCAGTTTTTCTTTCTCAAGCAACGCGCATAGTGGAAAGGTGGTTACGGGTGCCATAGATCTACAACTTAAAAACAAATACACTTTAGACATTGTTCATGATTAAAGCAACTCAAATTAACACTTAATTAGAGTAAGCACCCACTAAAACCAATATCCCTCATAATTGATTATTAGTGATTCAAGATCCATGACTCACTTACTCCACCATTGATGTGACATCACTGATGATGGAATAACGAGACCGGTAGGTCAACATGCCAATCATATCCCATATGACTCTTGTTCATCTTTCGATGGGTGTGTTCCGAGCCCAAGACGATCTTGCAAAGCTCGTCAAGACAACCGAGTGCTCTGCTGCGCGAACGGTTCGCGCCCGCCTCATATATGTCAAACCTATCGTACCCATGTGACATGGCGCACCTCAGAATGGCAAATACTCCAGACGGTGCTACACTTGGAAGAACACTAACTACTTTGATATTTGTGTGAGGGATCACCCTATTTAACAACGTCTACCACGCATCAAACAAGGTGCATAAAAGGGATTAACATCACATGCAATTAAATTATTGTGATATGGTATAGCCCCTTTTGTTGAAGAAGACTTCTTCAACATCTTTTGGCGGAGAACTCCTTCTTCGCGTACGACGTAGCGTCGAGGTCCATCGATGTAAGATTGTCACCACCATGTCCTTGCAATTACAACTATTTGCTATCACATAGCTAATAAAATAAATGCATTACATGGCTTTCTAGTTGACGCGTAGGTCAATATAATAAACAATGACAATCGTATTGGCTCCTGCCGATTGCCGTACTCATGACACGCAGGTCATGACAAAATTAAAATTACAAACACTTTGCATCTCATACAATCACATTGCATCACATAGGCTATACCACATCACATGCATACCCTGCAAAAACAAGTTAGACGCCTCTAACGTTTATGCTACAATACGTGGCTTTATGGCTACGTTGCAAACCGTTTGCTACCTACGTTACCATAAGCATGATTGCTCTTGCAGTTATTTAACTGTCGGGGTGTCTGGAATTGGAGACTCGGAAATCTCGAACCACATACTAAACTTCGTCATACGCATGACCCCCGTGTAGATCACATCTACAAGCCCGCTCATTGCAAATTTATCTTTCTCAACTAAAGTGAAACCAAAGTCATCCTTAGCATGTCTCGATCCGAAGATCGTAAGGTTCGCCGGACCTCTGAAAATTTCACGATGCCGCCGAGATCAAAATTTTGCAATGAGAGGGAAACAACAAGAAAATCTGGTGGTAGATCTCATCTAACACCCCGCACATCATATGTGCAATGCCGCATATCATATATGCTCTAGTCGTACCTACAACTACGCATAGAACCGCTCTGATACCACTGTTGGGGAACGCGCTACGAAAAACAAAATTTTTCCGCGCACGAACCAAACCAAGAAACACTATCGAGGTGTAGGTAACGATATCATACCTTCGACGATCACGTCAATGCAGCGGAGAAGTTGACCGATGTCGATGAAGTCCGCAGACTCCCGCAGCTAGGTTATACCTCCCAGCCGCGAGAGCGATCTCCTCGTGAATAGTTCGCCCGATCAAACGCCGAAGTATACGACGTCTCCGAGGTATCCACGCGTACCGGATCAGCGACACCGCGGTAATGTGTGGACCAGCACACAAGAACAGCGGGGATCTACGAGAAGGAGAATCAGCAGCGCGCCGGCAGCTGTACTAGATCCAATCTAGAAGAGAGAGAAAAAGAAGGCTGTGGCCAATCTAGAGATGGCCGGCCTAGGGTTTAGTCCAAGGGACTAGGGCTGCCTCTGGGGCTGCTTGGGATACCCTTTGAGGTGCCCTGCCCCTCTATTTATAGGGGTTGGGGCAGCTCTCCCTAGGCAGGTGGAGTCCTACTCCAGCAGGGACACCCTGTTGGAGTTGGAGTCCAACTCCACTAGAACCTTCCAGAACCTTCTAGAATTTCTAGAACCTTCCAGAACCTTCTAGAACCTTCTAGAACCTTCTAGAACCTTCCAGAACCTTCTAGAACCTTCCAATACTTTCCGGAACACTTCCGGACATCACCGGAACCATCCGGGACCTCCCGGAACACTTTCGAGATCATCCGAAACACTTTCGGAACCCTTCTCTCTCGTTCTCTATAAATCGTAGCATTCCTAAATGTCGCTAAAACGTTAAGCGTGTGACCCTATAGGTTCGAGTATATGTGGACATGTCCGGAATACCTTCCGGTCAATAATCGTCAGCGGGATCTGGACACCCATAACGACTCCCACATATCATCGAAGATCTTTATCGAGCAAACCTTGTATTGTCGCGTACAATTCCTTTTGCCTCACGATACATTACACAACCCGAGGCGAGACTTTGACGGTATCCCTGTGATCAACTCCTTGATCACCATACCTAGTTATCCTCGTTACCGGTTTGTACTCTTTTCTCGTTTCCGTATTCCGGTATCCCCGTGACTAACCTTTTAGTCACAATACCTGGCCAGGCGATGCTGGACACCGTAATACCGAGTGGGCCCAGAGTGTATCTCTCCATCGCCGGATGGGCAAATCCCAGTCTTGACATATCTAGAACCACGATATACTTTCTGGTGTACCTGGAAGTCACCTTTATAATTACCCAGTTACGGCGTAACGTTTGATGACCCCAAAGCAACCATCCGGTATCCGGGTCTATGATATTCTCATGGTCTAAGGACGCAAGTAAACGTTAACACATCATGAGAAGATACTGACAACATATTGACGAAGTGATCTCGCAGTATCTCATAAGGGGTCTATCCAACACCATTGTTACCCTAACAATGTGTTTCCATTATTGCCGGCATCCTTGTTACATTAACAATGCCCATGATCAGGAAAACAAGATCATCAACAATACATGAGCTAGTCCAGAGGCCTGACTAGGGATCTGAATGGTGTTTATTATTCCACACATGCAATTAGGTTTTCCTCTGAATCTCATATTCAAGAACCAATGCAATTTTAGCATAGAACATAAACTTAATCATGAACATGAAAATAGAATAATAACAACTTTATTATTGCCTCTAGGGCATATTTCCAACAAGCATGCCTCTCTCCCTGAACATTATCGTGTTCTTGCATACGGAACACGAACAACACATCTTGTTCGCACCCTTTTTCTCCCTATCTTCCTCGGCCACATCTAGAAATCCATTCAGAGTATTGACGAAACTCCGTGTTGCCCTTTCGCCGTACATCCAACTTCGATCCATCGATCCCTACAATAACAAACTGATTGAGTATAATCCAAATTAATAAAGTAATCACAAAATTTATTATTTTCTTTCATGTATTATATCGTACCAAAGAGAAGTCGCTCGCTAGCCTTCGAAATAGGGTAAGGAGAGGGAGGAGGAGAAGGGAGGAAATTAAGAGAGGGGAGGGAAGAGAGGAGGGAGTGAGGGAGGGAGGGAGGAGGAGAGGGAGGGAGGGAGGAAGGAGAGGATTAATTAATGATCTAGAGGGAGGGAGGAGGAGAGGGAGAGAGGGAGGGAGGAGGAGAGGGAGGGAGGGAGGATCTAGATCTAGATCTAGATCTAGATGAGGAGGGAGGAGAGGGAGGAGAGGGAGGAGGACAAAGGAGAGCAGCAGCTGGCCGTGTTGAGCCAAAATCGCCGGAGCTGCAGCTGGCCGTGTTGAGGCGCGCGAGCTCAACGGCCAGCTGCCGGCAAACAATGTTTTATAAAGTTGCAGTATTATCACTGACGGGCACTACATATTACACCCGTCAGTGATAAGCATGCCACGGAGGCATTCCTGGGAGCAAACTTTCACTGACGGGCACTACATAACCCATCAGTAGAAATCCAACAATCACTGACGGGCATTCCTAGAACGCCCGTCAGTGAAGGTATGTGTCAGTGGAGAAGACAGGGTGGACCTCCCTTCTGACTTCTACTGACGGGCATAAGGTTACCCGTCAGCGGAATGGCAACCATCACTGACGGGCACGTTCTAATGGGCCCGTCAGTGACGCTTCGTGTCAGTGGAGAGACTAGGTTGGCATTCCGTGCCCACTTCTACTGACGGGTCTTGTTTGTGCCCGTTAGTAGAAGTTGGATGTCTCCTCCAGTGCGTGACCATCGCTGACGGGTCCGTGTGCGCCCGTCAGCGATTCATCTAATCAGCGACGGGCCTCGGGGTGCCCGTCAGTGATTGTGTTGTAGCAGAGATCATTTCTGAGGTAGTGAATGTGCCCACTTTGAGAATAGGGTTCTTCAGAACTCCTAGGGCCCTTTCAATGTGATTCCATAATACTGCGTGACGGTGATTAGAAAGTTCTTTGTGGTTTTGGGTCGATGGCAACCATGCCCGAACTCCTTCAAATGATAATGGACACCACGCTAGGTTGTAAAAATGATGGAGTGTTGGCATAACCACCATCAACGAGATAAAACTTGCCCTGAGGTACTTGAAAACTATTATTCATAGCAGACCTAAGAACCCTAACATCTGTAGTAGATCACTCCCAGCCACAAGATATGAAAGTGAAGTTCAAGTCGAAATCACAAGCCACCATAAAATTTTCGCTAAGTGTGCCATTTCTATTCCTAAAATGTGCAGTTTTATCTCGTGATATTGTTATAGGGACATGAGTGCTATCAATGGCTCCTATGCAATTCTGCAAAGAAAGAAACTACAAGTGATTTTCAGAAATTTAAAATAGTATATATTGATTTTGATGGAAGTATCAAAGTAAACACCTTGAAATAAGGTAAGAATCGTGGATCTAACTCAATTTTCCAATTTGGTTGCTGAAAATTGAGAAGTTTCAGAAATCGACGAGTGTGAGGATTATGTTGAAGACAGATTTGATGTGGCGATGGAAAGTCTCTTCACTATGCTTGAACTCATATTGAAGGTCCTCAAAAGATACATTGTGTGATAGCTTGAACAAGAAGAATGATAGCTTATCCTCGACTTTCACTCTTGTATCACGTAATAGCTTTTCCCGTCTAAGATAGTTTGCAAAGACTTGAAAATTTCAGGCTCCATCCTAAATGCTACCAGGCAGTCCTTAATGTGCCCTTCAAGGATTTCCCTAAAGCGATCCTTGCCGGATAGCATCGATGTATGACGTGGCCTTTTTCCTCTTTGTCCTCTAGTACCTAAGAGATGTAATGAGGGAAGAGAAGAGCATCATGTCGTCATCCTCCTCCTCCCTCCTCTTCCTAATTTGATCTATCCTTCACAAATTCATTTCGGCACTAAAAAAAATAGTTAAAGGGCTACTAACACTTAATCCATAGTAGCATCATAATCTGTTATATCATCCAATAAAGAACGTAAATAAGAAACAAGAAGGAGAGAAGGCATAGCTCACCTTGGCCTTGAAGTTGTCGAGGATTTCGTTATTTTCCAACTCGAAGTTGATCTGGTGTCATGACAGGATCCCATGACGGCGGAGGTTTGTCCTCTCCTTCTCTACCCCAAGCAGCAGCTTCTAGGAAAAAGCAAAGCAAGCTGAACTTACTGCTGATATTGCATCTACTGCTGTAGGGAATGTGGATATTTGTCAAACAGAATTACAAGTTACAGGTAGCATCACTTTGTTAATGGTGATAAAATTAACATGTTGCTTCAGAGCATAGGTTGTTAATTCACTCCCTTGTTTAAATGAGTTGTAGACAAAAAAGGTGACAGAACACTGTGAGATTATCAATAAATAGGCACCTCACATCAAGTAATTATGTAATAAGTAATACAATGGAAGAATTAATGATTTCAAAACAACACAAAATCATATAGAAGAGATTTTTCATATAGAATATGATTTTCTTCAAAGAAAGATGCTTAAAGAAAAATTGCTACATTCCTTAAGTCTATAGCTACAGAACCGTAACATTTTGTAAGAATAATTTCAAGATCTCCCCTATGTAACTGAAGTGTTTGCTCTTCTCAATCATTTTTCAGTAGTTATTTTTGCATTAGACTGGAAGGCAATTTTATTTGCTAGCAATTTCGAGTTGTATTGTGCATTACGAACGTAAGATAGTGATAAGAGGTGACCAATATCACAAAGGAACATACATAAAAGCACTTAGGCACAATAATATAGTATACCAGGCAAAAGCAGCATCCCACTTTCACTTATGCAATCTTGGCAATTGCTATGTAAAGGTAAGGATGCAGTACACAATAAAAATAAACTGAAGTGCTGAACTAAAGTAAAATGAGCTGACAATAAGAACGTGAGCCTAACCAAACTAAGCTCTTGGAGTAAAGCCATGGTCATTTGCAACTATCTAAAGATATCGAGACATATTAGTGTTTGCTCCTCCTGAGCAAATAAATTAGTCGCCCAGAGAAAATCAAAATCTGGAACAAGATTAAACTAAGATAACCTTTACACATACAAAAACAAGCACATCAACCAATCAAAGCCAAAAAGTTCTCATCTCACCTCACCGCTCACTTTGATCTGAAAAAACAATGAGGAGCAGCACCACAAGATTCACTCCCAACCCAAAGCAGAACTTCCTCACCACGGGCACCCAAAGGAATAGTTCGCCGACGAAAACCACCAAGAAATCAAACCGCCGCCGCCAATGAAACGCAACAAGATCCCAGATGATGTTCCTCGCTGGAAACGCAGAACAACGACGCGGTGGAGAGGAACACGGCGAGATCTTTCCCGACAAGTGCAATGCGGTATGTGTGAGCGAGCTTCCTAGAGAAATCGCCTCTGCGCTGCAGCTTTTCTCTTTGCTTCCTAGAGAAATCGCCTCCAAGTCGCAGCTTGGCCAAAACCCTAGAATGCTGGGGATGAGAGTAGAAGGGAGAGGAGAAGGGGGAGCTTACTAGGGAGAATGCCGCCGTCGGAGAAGAACGCTGTCGGGGAGGAAAGGACAGCGACGCTGTCAGGAGGAGAGGCGTCGCATCGCCTTAGTCGCGTGGTGTCGCCCTTGGTCGCGTCGGCGTGTTGGGAACTTCCACACCGGGACAGGAGATGCTTGTTATCCCCGGGGAAACAGCCCGTAGCGGAGGGATTGGATGGGCTTTTCCTGAGTGAGCCCAAGAACCAAATACATCAAAAAAACTTTTGAAGGGAATTGAGCTCGGCCAGCTGATCCATAGGGATTGGACTGCAATCCTGGCCAATCCCGCTGAAACCAAACAAGGCTTGAGTGGGCTAGAGGCCCATGCTTCATCGTGGATCGTGAGTCGGCCTACGAGGTGGGTGCGTCCCAACCTGGGTGATCCAACAACGTCCTCTAGGGGGTGCTAGTCAGATTCGACGGCTAGGGCTCTTCTTCCCTGTGTGTCTAGTCAAGCCCTTAGGATTCCCCGCTCACATTCCTATGAGCCCTGCTTTCGACACCGGTGTCGGTTAGCAGGAAAGCAGAGGCCAACGGATTATAGGAGTACTGTAGCATGGCGCACATCTCCCATGCAAGCATGGACGTCGAGGCCCCCTCAATATGGCTATAAATCCGTGGTGCAGTGCCGCCTGCGAATCCCGTGGCCTCCTCGTTGCCCTCCTGTTCTTGCCCAAGACTCGCTTGGCTGCAGGCGGGCTGTGGCGCGAGGTCCGATTGCTCGCGGGCTATCCCCCGAGGGATGGCGACCCAGGTTGCAAGGGGATGTGGTGATGCTCAGAGAGAGGCAGACGGTGGAGCGGCAAAGCAGGAGCGGTGGTTTATGCCACGTAAGCGCCGCGTTGGACTTTAATAGGCCGATCCATATATAAATTATAATTCTCTCAACAATCATAATTAGAAGAGGGTGATGGTCTCATCCAGTTTAAACTACATAACTAACTGTATCCAACATATTTAAGAAATATTTCTTAAAATTAGCTGGCCGTCAAAACAGACCCTACCTAGTGGTACGTAAACCAATCCTAGGACAATGCATACCAGGCTATAGCTTACATTGTGACGGGAATGTCTTCATACTATCTCCATGGCCGTCATGTCATTCTCCCTAACATCTCCCTCATCGTGTACGCATCTCCACGATGGTGATCCACGGATCAAGGAACAATATATTGCAGCAATAATGGAGCTAGGAATTGAAGGGGTCGAGGTCAACCAGCCCCACCACAATAATTTCATGCCCGCGCACGGGCACACACGCATAAGCAACGCGACCGCGCGCGCCCCGTCACACCACCAACCTGACCTCCCAGCAATCCATCCATCCGTTCGATGATCTGATTGTTGGATTATGCTAGCTAACCGACGTGGTCGATCGGTCTTGCAGGTGGGCATCCCATTCCAAATCTGTAAAGCCGGGGAGTGGCATCTCTCCTTTCCCCTCTCGATCCATTCCTACCCACGATTGATATCGCATTATATGCAGGCCTTTGCATTAGTGACGTTATGCACCGTTGATTATTCCCTTGCACTATGTGTGGAGGAGCCCTCTGCGTCTTCTTGTTTGTAATTTGCATGTTGTGTCCATCGATCCGTTCTTTAATTTCATTTCAAGTCGTTAGTAGCCAAATAATAGGTTACGTCCATAAACTTGTTCCGGGAAGTCAAGTAGCTAACTCCGCTCTGGAATTACATATCTAAATTCCTAAACTTGTTTAAATGGGTAAGTTAGATCCCAGACACACCACGTAGGATTGGACAACGCCAGACGTGATGTGCTGACCCGTGGGTAGAATTTCTCGGTCCCGAAAGGGATTTAAATTTGCAAGCAAGTCCTCATGTATAAGTATAATGGTGAGTAAATGGGCATCTATTTTTGTTTTACTCCCCGCACAATCCCTCTCTCGCATGTAAATGGAACCCGCAGTAGCGCTCTTACACCTTCATCCAACTCCTCTTGTGAAGCTCACCTGCTCTTAATCAACACCATGGCTACACTTCAAGCTCGCCATTTAAGTCAGAGGAAGGCTAAATGCACCCAGAAGGGTTGACTCGATTGATCGCCTTTATGTGCATGCTAGTGCTTTGTGAGATCGTGGATTTTTTTCCTAGCCTCCGTATATTCAAGAACCATTTTGTTAAGAACTATTTGTAGAACCTCCTCTATTTGTATACTGGATCGGTGAGAACGCTTCTATGGTTTGTCGAACAAGGTTGGGAAGGGTTGCACATGGTTGGGATATCTAGGAACGAGTTTCAACCCTTGTTTATCTGAAGTGTCAAAGAAAAATGTTTATTCTCTACGTGTCAAAGAAAAATATATATTACATAGGTATATGGATTTAACTTGGAGATCTTTCAGACTATATATAGTACGTCATAAACAATGAAACAAAAGATCTACAAGCTAATCTCCTTTTGGAATATCACTCCATAAACAAACGGTTTCTCCATTCCTTTCTCACTTTGTGCTTTCCATGCATGATCGATCGGCCGCATCCCATGCTCTGCAAAGTGTAAAGCCAGACAGCCCCACACCCACGATGAACCTTAAATAAATTAGATCTTTTTCTTCTCCATGGATGGATGCATAGCAGTGTATATATAGCCCGGCATGCGTGGGAATCTGCATGAGTGCTACTAGGAATTCGACAGGTGGCGCACCTCGTCTGATCTTGTGCCGTCTACTGGTGTCTAATTGGTGCAGCTCGCTCTTCTGAATAATCTCTTATCTGTACTGCCTGTTAGCCAGGATGTATGAGTTCACCGAATCAAAATAAAGGTCTACAAGCACGTCAATGTCAGGATCTATCAAAGGGCAAAGGCCGAGTAAGCTTGGCGCTGTCTTAGCAGAAATATCATGTTCTGATTTTGTGCCTAAAAAATGTGGAGCGTGTGGAGCACATATGTACTCACTCTGTTTTGCACCGTAATATAGTTCTAAGCAACTTTTTTTTTGTGAAGGAATTATATGCAACCGTCAAAACATATTGTATTGTGTGATTCCTACATCAGTTTAATCTTTGGTGTGGAATCACATGAGCAACAATACTCGCAGCCTGTTCAGATTGGGCGATGAATTGCCTCATTTTAATTTAAACAGCTTAATTTACAGCCTCAGCTAAAGGGAGTGTCTATTTTTAAGTCGACTTAGAAATAACTCAATGGTCCTAAACGTTGATTCTTGATCCAATGGTTAATGGGGTAGTTGCACATTTTAAAAATCATGTGTAACTTACAGTCTAGAGATGTGCAACTGAACATAATTGAGTAGTTATATATTTTTTATATTTAAGTTGTACTTTTTTTTTATAACTGAGGTAAAAAAAAATATGCAACTCAGACGACTGAGAAATAACAAATTCTCGGTCACCTAAAAAATAGCAATTCCGTTAAATTAGATTCAAAAGCTAGTTTGTGAGTGGTATTTGGTGATGTGTGCAGTGTGCACGAAATCATCAAATCTCTCTCTCTTGCTCTCTCTCTCTCTCTCTCTAGCGCGCGCGCACACACTTTTCCACCTTGGCGGACTCGTAAGACGGTTTTCTACCTCTGAACATGAACAAGCAGCAACAAAAATGGTTGTCTCCACTGCCATTTTCTCTCCCCACTGCCCCATCTGTCTCTTATTTCACACCAAATGAACGCCCTGCTAGACAATCTGTGGGATTTCGATCGTGCCCCAAATCGATGACTTCCGCGGCGTGGAACAGGAGGCTCTTGTTCTAGGAGGCGTGGACGCGGGGTGTGGAGGAGAGTTGCAGCGCCTCCTTCATTGCGACCTCCGGCGTGAGCTTGTCCACCATCTTGGACACCTTCTGCGAAGGAATAGAGCAGGCAAGGGGACGTGTACGCGATGGGGAGACAAGCGCGGCCGGCAGCGTAGCACGCGGAGCACCCTGAGGAGCAGACGGCCTCAGCGCGGAGAAGATCATCGTCGCCGGACGATTAGTGTAGCGTAGGGTGCGCCCCTTGGCCCCTATGCCACGGAGGCCATCACCGACGAGCTGCTCTTCTCCAGATCTGATCCAGTGATGCTCGCCTCCATGGACCTCCAGAACTCAATCGACTGCCTCCACTAGCTTGTTCTTGCCCTAGAGCATCTCATGTGCATGCCCGCGTCACATCTAGAAGGTCACTGGAGGGAGCTTTGCGCACGGCGGACATCCATGGCCATGGAGATATCAAGTTAAATCAACCTGTGCGGGAGGAAAGAGAGAGAGGATAGGTGGATAGCCAGCTAGAGATGAAGAGAGGGGTGCATGGGCTAAGGTGTGCAAGGCCCTGTCAGCCATCGGCCGCATCCATGGAGGGAGGAGGAGGCGGCATCCATGGACGAGAGAGAGAGAGAGAGAAATGAAGAAGAGAAGAGGGAAGAGAGGCTAGCATATAGTCACATTTTTTAGAAAATTTTGGTTTGCTGACTAAATGTCATGCTGGAACACAATTTTTAGTAAGATGCCACGTCACATACATAAAAACCGTTGAAGAATACTGTTTAGAACCCGATTTGAACGGTTTTAGTAATTAAGGGTGCAAATTAAACGGTTTTAAAATTTAAGTGTAAATTAAACCGAGATGAGAAAACAAAAATTAGAATTTTTTCCAAAAATGATCAACAATACAACGATGATGAGTCTCGCTAATTGATACTATTGGCCCGTGTCAAAAAAGAAGATGTTTTAGATAGCATCTCAAGTACCAAGAAGAGGTTAAATGGAGTGCTTATTTACCATTATGTTCATATTAACTTACATAGAACGAAGCACTGCAATAAATCAGTAAAGTTACGCCGTCTCAGTAGATTGATGCCATGTCCCTTAATCAACATGTGCTGAGTTCAAGTGCTACTACTTGCACCATATTTTGCATTTTTCTTATGTACTTGTAGCATTTTTTATTTGCATACTAGTGTTGGTGCTGCTTTTGTAAAGGTACCTAGGAGCCACATATGTTGGGAATAGAAATTCTAATCAATAACTTGTATGTGTTAGTATTAATTAAAGAATAAAAAAGGCCAAAAGAAAGAAAACCTCTCCTAACGTCATGTTTTTAGCCGCTTCAGGAAAAAACGCTCCAACGTCTCTTTTTTGACATCGGGGAGAGTATTAAGGACAGTCCGAATGCTCCATCATGTACTATATCTAAATCATGCCACCTAAGTAAAAATCTGATGTGGCACCCTATTTAATGAGGAAAAAGAGAGTAACTATGTCTTAATCTAGATATGGATCTTAGCACCAAATCCAAGACATCTCATAATTTTTTCTCACAAAATACATTAAATGAGAGCTCTTTTAGATACAACACTAAGATATAACCCATTGAGCAGGTTGTATCTAATGCAATAAGATACAACCTAAGATACAATGCATTGGGAGTGCCCTAATATTAGTTCTTTGTGATACACCGTGGTGTGGACCGAGAAGACAATTAATGGAACCAGTGGTATATCGGGAGATGTCCATCGATCGGCTGCTTGCCTGCCTGCCTGCCGGGCGCAACGGCTGCCGCCGTCTCTTCCGCGAATGCGGACTACGTAGCCTGCCTGGAAGGACCTCGTGGGATCTCGCCCTTGCCTTCATCTCCATGGACACCAACCTCGTACATCTATTTCATGACTTCCTCAACAGTTCGTGAGCTCTCTAGATACTATAGCCGGCTGCCGCACCGCGTGCACGTTCGGTGGCTGCCGGCGCCGCTCCGGAGGCTCTCCATCGTCACCGCTCTTTGTTCTGCGAAATCAATCTTCTTGTAGATAAACGAAGAGTATTAGTGCATCTTGATCTTTACATAGAAATAATGCATACAGCCAGTGGCGGAGTTAGGAATGTTTTAGAGCCTGGGCAAATCCATATAATCAAATCAGGTCCCGCCCATGATGTATCGGTGAGCCCGTATATAAACCAGTGCAGCACGCCGGCGAGTCCGGGCAGCTGCCCAGGGTCGCCGAGTGCTGCCTCCGCCCCTGCATACAGCCACATCCGTATAGTTACTCAATATCATACTCTTATGACTTGTGCGCTGAAATTAGTTTATATATATCTCATATTCGCATGCGTACAGTCATACAGCCGTGTAGTTACACAATTACACTACGTTGCATATTCACGATATATACATGCATGTGTGATTTGATCATAAAAGGATTGATCGAATTTCTTGCATGACCCTTCGGATTGAGGGCCCTTGAAATGCATGATTTAAAAAATAATAAAAACGTAAAATTGTGATGTCATGACTTTCTAAATCCAACAAGATACCAAAACACATGAATTTACAAATATAACACTTTGGATGCTTCATATAAATTTTGTAGAAATTTAAAGAGAGAGAATATGCACGCAAAATCTTTACTCTTATAAAAATGTCAATTGGTGGCGGCGGTCCGTCCATTTTCAGACGGACCACCATTTAGACCTGACAAAAACGGTTGAGATGAAAGCGAGCGTGAATGGTCTAATCTAATATAAATAATAGTATAATTTTCTTAAATATATAGTATATTTTTTAATCCGTAGTAGCACACGTGTATTGTGCTAGTACAAAGATAAATTTTATAAGGTCTAATCTCTTGTTAGAAATCCTATGAAACTAAAGTGTATAAAAGCAATCTATAGAAGTTTTGATGATACCGTTCCTTTGATTTAAAGAGCCTCTATAAAAAATCTTATAAATTTTTTATAAAATTCTTCAATCCAAAGGAACTCAGATCCACAGGAAACGGCGGAGAGGGCCCCTATTTTTCTCTCTTTTCATGCCGTATGCACACATGCTAGCGTTTGGTAACTAGAGAGAAAATATTGGCTTCGAATGTTATCTGAGTGCCCAAGTTATAACTCTCTTGGACTCTCCAAAAGGTCCATATATTCTGAGCATTATTATCTGGACCCAAAAACATACGATATGGACACTTCTATTTTGCTCCAATTAATGTGGATTAAGGGCTTATGGTGAAATATGAAGACTGCATCTGGATTATGCTAAGACTGAAGGGATTCTTTTTTAGAGAAACCAGACTCATCTTATGAAAATTCAAACTATACTGTAGCGATCAGAACCAAGTTTACACAAGCTGACCAAACTAGCGGCATAGTATATATATGCTCTTGCTGACTAAGACATCATGATGCTCATCGCGCTACTTACATCACGTGTGATGTCTGCACTGTATATGTGTGTGTGAGTGTAACAATGACTTTCTTGCTTTTCATTTATACGGTCAACTGTCGAATATACTTATTGATAATAAGAGGATTGAATCCTAGTACACCCTTTGGTTGACTACTTGCTCTTATTGATTATGCCCGTTGAAGAGAACAAAATGGCAACATATGTGCATCTTTAAGGCCACACCTATATTGTTTTTTATAAGAATATATTTGTTAATTTTTTACAAGTTATCTTTATATATATTAACTGGCTTGATCATGGTCTTGCTTTAGTAGAAGGAAGAGACACAGGTTACGATGTTTGTGACGGCCAATACTTTAGAGACAGTCGTCAGAGAGCTCTTCAAAGCACATGGACGATGGCTTAGTCATATGCTATGTGTTATATGGGGATGTTTTCATTTATTCTCGTGGTCTGTTGGACTTACTACTTTTAGCTTCGTGCTGCTTATTAAAACTTTATAATAAATTAATTGTGTGCATTTTATGATATAAAAATTAGAAGATGTACTATTTTAATACCTAAAAATATGTGCATCTCTAAAAGTTAGAGTGCTAGAGAAAATCATGGCTACCGAGGACAAAAACATCTGTTCTGTGTTAGTTGTGGTAGTAATATCGAGTTTCGATTTAACTAGATAACCCGTTGAACCTCCAGTGGAAAAACTAATAATTAACATAATAATAATTTTCCATGTTTACGGACTAAATCAAGCTACTTGCCTCAAAGAATTGTAATTTACTTTATGTTCAATGCAACATCGCAACGAAATCTGCGAGGACCAAGAATAACAAATGCTCATTTCTTCAATTATTCGTAAATCAAGTTTTTAAAGTGTGTGCAGCTATTTTTTAAGGTCTAGACAGATAAAAGTGATTGACTAATTACAAAGCTTAATCTTCCATCCACTACTACAAAACACGCTATTACAATTGGTTCAAAAAGGTTATCTCAGTCAGTTTTGGTCGCCGGTTGTAACAAAGAGGAGCTAACACTAAATATTATATCAGCTGGTTCCGTAACTGGCCGAGATAATATTATCTTAGTCGGTTTAGAAAATGAGCCAACTGGGATACCCCAATTATTCGAGTCGGTTTCAAAGTTAGACCGACTGGAGTAATATATTATCCCAGCCTCTTTCTGGCCAAAACCAGCTATAATATTTTTTTTGGACTGCTAGGCAGATCCTAGCATATTTTCTGAAATAGAAACAATTATATATATATATATATATATATAATATATCTCAGATTTTGAAGGTCATCCCAACATCAAGATATCATAAATATACATGCACATACACATCACATTCACATTTTAGTTCACAAATGAAATCTCAAATAGATAGAAATTCAAAAATTAAATAAATATATCGGTCACATTTTAATTAAGTTCACAACATATTTCAATTCACAAGTATATCACATTACAATTAAACCAGTCCTCGCTTCTGTCAAGAATGTCAATTTAGTTAGAAAGATGATGAAAAAGATATCCTTAGACTATAGCCACTAAGATGTAACACTTGTACAATAAATCAAGTTCTTAGAGAATGAGTTATGGATTTAAATAAATTCTTAACAATTTCTAGATGATCTGTTTCACTGCACATTACGTGCACATTATGCATATGTGGTCATTTTCATCATTGCATAAACAATAAACACAACACCTTAAACCATAAACCTAGATAGTAGCACATCATTGGCACAATCTTCTCCTGATCAATTATATCTACGCGATCAATTTCTTATCAACAACAACTGGATTCCAAACAGCATCAAAAAGAACTACACGTTAGGAGCTCATGTGTAGTTCTCCTTTATGTTATTTGGAGCCTTCTGCTGTTGGCAAGCAATTGGTGAGAAGAAGATAAAATGAAATGATGCAACTGGCCATCAAGGAGGTAAGGATTTTGAAAGAATGTCTCAAAATAATGCCCATTTCTAATAAACATCGGTCTACAAGCGTTTAGTGGTGCAGGGTACGGTTGGGGTTAATGCAATTTTAATCCTATTCTGAACTTTGAACCCTAAACTCTTGTAAATCATTGTGAGCAATTTACTAGTGGATCTTTTTTCATCATTAGCATAATCTAGTTGTACCACATCAGGCGGTTGTCTCAAATCAATCAGTTCTAATATGTCCTAAACATTGTTTCACATATAGTAAACTTATAATCTATTGCCACAATGGTGACATCCTTCATCAGAAAATTTGATGGTGTAACTCACCATCAAGGTTTGACATGAAAGAGGATAATATTGTGACTGAATGGGATAATATATTATAATTTTTATAGACAATATAGGTTTCAGATTCTAACTTGCTCTTAATATATAGAATGTGTGCCTACTTTTCAGGATGATATAAGGATCTTTAGTCGTTCTTTACCTCATACTAGAAAAGCAAAGCATACACTCATTATATAACAAAGTCTTATCATCATTGATCTAATTATGTATTATTATTGAATACATCATGTTATAGCTAACTAAAACAGTGATGGTAAACATTGATTAGATAAGATTGAACAATAAATACATAACCATCCTAACTAGCTAGTGGTAAAAGCTAGCTTCGATCATAGACTGAGCAAGGGAGTCCGTGGGCGTGGAGGCGATAAGTGGATGGGAGCGGCCGGTGGTAAAGCGGGCGGTATGAGGCAAGAGGGAGGTGGCGACGTGCCGGGTGGCATGGGGTATCCGCACGGGATGGCTGGGAGCGAGATGGAAAGAGGAGAGCGCGGGGCTCAAGGAGGTAAGCGGGAGGGGAGGAAAGGTGGTGGAGCAGTGTTAGGGCCGGTTTGTGGAGTGGCTTATTGAGGCAAAGTGATGCCCCTCTCGCTACAGCGCGGGCCCAGAATGGGGACATCCCCATAGGCAGATAGATAGCCAAGGAGCAACAAAGTAATAAGGCATTAGTAAAAACGAGTAGTAAAGAAGCAAGTATGGAGTGAATCAAACGGCGCAAAGAGCAAGTGCTCTGAGAGAGCGAGTAGACCTGCACCTTTTAAGGATAGAATTTTGACCAGTGATCTGGATCATTGCCGCTACTGCCAAGCTAGCAAGGTGCACAAGCTATAAACACAAATCTTTTACCTTGTAAGTTACGGTTGGCATTGGAATGCATTGTGGTAGCATTGGATGGAACCTTAGATAGTTCGTTGTTTGGCTATCTGTTTTCATTAAAGTTGGTGAGTATGGAGTTTAACAGCTTTCGGTCAGCATATACGCTGAAGAAAAAGAGAGCACATCACAATACATGTTACAATAGCTCCAGGTGTCTTTTTAGGACATTGTTAAGTTTTAATCTAATTTTTCTAGTGAGAAACTTAATTATCCATCAACTTATAAAATAAATACGACACGTCACAATTCCGCAACCGCAAACTGCCCATGAACTAAAGCTCGCAAAGTTTCATTTGGCCACAGGGTGGCTTATCTCTTCATACATAGTCTAGGTCACGTAAATTTTCTGCCAAAGGTGCTGTCCAATTACAGAATGAACTTTAGAATCCTGTCCTCATAAACGAATGTCCAATCCTACATCAACAACTCTTTAGTTATCTATTCACCTCGAGATCTTTTCAACCGGCATGCATGCGGCGAGAATCACCACGCATATAGCACTGAGCAATGTAGAAAGCAGTCGAAATCAACACACGACGAAGTGGCTAGCTTGCTTTGGTTTGAACTTTAAATTATGGAGTGGGGACAACCAAACCAAATTGGCCCAAGAGATCGATGGATGGATCTATCTCTTCGTTCCGACAGGCGGAGCTGAAAGATTTGATTCCTTTGACACGTACACGCAGCATGGTGACATGTAGAGATGCCAATGTCTACATGAGAACGAGCGAGCAAAACGAATGGGAATGCTTGAGGGACGCTAGCTTTAACCGATCGAAGTGACAGATCGGCATGCACAGGTAGAGAGGGTGTATAGCCGTCTACTCAACTAGGCTCGCATGGAAAGGACTTACATGTATGGAACACACGAATTTCGTATGAAATTTACGTCAACTTCACAAAAATCAGTTTATTTCGCTTGGTAATACATATGGAAAAATCCTAGCGTTTCAAACACGGCCTAATCCACCGCTGAAATAGATAATGCCCTTCCTTCCAACAACTTGAAACTGTCAGACTAGGAACATAATAATAGCCGATTTTTGGGTCTTTTGTTGCTTTTGGAAACTTTTGTAATAAACTTATAACCCTTTATATCCTTAGCTGGTGCATAGGTCGGGAGTAAAGCTTGCACTATCTTTAAAAATAACGTACTACCGTGCTTACCATTGTATTAATTCTTGGCAGAGGATATGCATCCATACCGCACATATATGATCCTACATATCCAGGAGATTGTGTGGACATTACAAGATGGAAGGGGGCATCTAAACCACGATGGCTGGCTGTGCTTGGGGATGGACCTGCATGATTGTGGGTAGAGAGAATATGCAACCCCCACATAAGACCTTCCTTGCATACTCTAGCTTTCCTGCATTACAACATTTTGACACTAGATAGAGCAAGCAGCAGCTCCCCATCAGGTCAGGGTCAGGGCGCCCTTTCCGGCAAAGGGGAAGAGACATGGAGGAGTTCTGGGAATCACATAAAGCTAGCCCCCACCGGTATAATTTGGGGAGGGGCTCATCGTCTCAGCATCAAAGCATCAAATGTGTCGTACTATATGCCACATGTGTTCTACGCCATCTCTGTTGCCCCAGTCGATTTGACGAGTTATTTTTCTCACTGGGAAGAGGGGAGCCATGTGCGATATATATTCAACCTAAATGAATGTACTCTCTCCATGAGAAAATATCGCTCCCAACTTTACGGTGCTTCAAAAAATGGTATATATTAATGATCATGAAAAGACCCCCAAAAATGACAACAGTGAATCAGTGACACAACAAATCAGTCTTCAAGCCACAAAAAGCGAACTCTGGTGATCGAAATGAAAATAATCCGAAATAAAAAGCGAATTACAAAGCTACTATTTGCTTAAATTTGTCTTCTTTTTCTTGTTTTCCTTGATATATATCACATTTTTAGTTGAATTTTTCGTGATGCTTGTTTATATATATCACTATCTAGCCAATGTTTCTATATAACTTTTTTGTACTGTATGCGCCATTTTTTTGACTAACCATGCATGTATACTTACAAACACATTTGTTGTCTTAGGATTACAACTATATATGTGTCATGTGCTCATTCTTCACCGAATGGTCAAATCCATAATGCCAGAGCAATTGAAGTTAATTAGGCCGTTAAGGAAGCTTCACTGTAGTGCACAGTTTATCTTCTATTTCCTATGGCTGTTGTGGGTATTATTTTTATTTAAGGAGAAAGTTGTGGGTATTCTTAACTTCTTTGGTTTAGCTGATCTTTCTAAGTTAGTTATGTTGGAACAAAATATGGTATTTATTGGCAATGGCTATCGGTCACCTCTTATATTTTGGTTAAGCTCCACCACTGGTTGAGAGCACAAGATATATTCTCATGTGTGTTTCATATCTTTAGATTTTTTTTATCATGTTACATACAAATAACAAGGGTTCTATGGAGTCTGGGCTCCACGGTTTTAAATGCATCAATTCAAGCCAAATTTGAATACTTTTTTGAATATTTCAGTTTTAGGGTATATATCCTGATATATATATTCAAATAAAATACATACCTTTAAAAATTCACTCAAAATCGCATGAGTTTTGGGATATATCTGTTCATATACCCAGAATTCGGGGTATGTGACTATGTGATTTAGTATACCTTAAATTTTTTATACCTTTAAAAATTAACTCAAATCGTATGAGTTTTGGGATATATCTGTTCATATACCCAGAATTCAGGGCACGTGACTATACGATTTAGTATACCTTAAATTCTTTAAATTTCAGTGAACTTTTGAAAGATAGATGTGTGCGTGTGTGAGCGTGCATGCGTGCGCGTGCATGTGCGTGTGAATGCGCGCGCGTGCCCCATGTAATACACATGCGAGCATGAATAAGAATGGTCACAGTATATAATAAATTCAGATATATTAATTACACTTCGAAAACCTTTATGTACACTAGGTTATTCTTATTCCAGTTATATGAATTAATTAATAAACAAGGCAAGGTCTAGGATGGACGCACCCCACTTCGATTGTCCATTACACTAACTAAGATTTAATTAGTCAAATATAAGTAGGAGAATAACACCTAGTATCTTAGCTAGGTTACGTAAGGTAGTTAAGTGCTAGTACATATTGGGAAATTGCGGAATCTGAATAGCATTACACATTGGGGAATGTCGTGTTTAGTTTAGCCTAATAGCCAAAGGTTTGACACCACATATATATCACCTCGCGATAACACCTTTATTTAACTAGCGCATCACTGTATCTCTTGCAGATATTTTTCGTAGAGCAAAGTCATAAACATACAGGTTCAGGAAAGTAAATAATTTTCAAGATTTCACTATCATTTCTGTATTGATCATATTTAGATTTTTACGCCTATGCCTAGAAAAAGACTTGCACAATTACAAAAATATGAAGTAATTGTTATCTTTTTTTTTACAAAATTGCTAATGTGCGCACCCATGTTGTTTCGTGCTATTGGGACGCGGCTCCACCTCCCCTCCGGTACTATCCAAACCCCCTCTCCTACTGTCTACCTCCCCTCCTCCCTCCTCCACTGCATCACCGGTGAAGTCGTTGATAAGGTCAATAGCGATAGGCATTGTCATCCTTTCAAGTCCACCAAAATACGAACTTTCAAGAGGAAATGGAAGCTTTGTATTCACATGATCCAAACTTTAAACTAGCAAATCACCAACTCCCAATCATGAATTTAGAGCTTTCATCTTGGAGAAGGGGAACTTCAACTACAAACCCTATAATTTTCTACTCAAATACCAAGTTATTAAATCCGACTTCCAGAGCAACAAAGTCAACTTCCAACGAGTATAACAGAAACTTTTAGCTAGCATAATACAAACTTTCAACAGAAAAAGTTAAAGCTTGAACACAAAATACTCCCACAAAAAATGGAGGATCTTTTGCTCTCGTTGCAACCCCTATTCATGGTTGGTAGCAATTAAGGGCAACGCCGACATGGTAGACCGCATAGGGAGGGAAGGGTGCAGTTGACTCTTTAGCTGGGTTAGCACCCACGAGTTGGGTGGGAGAGAAAGTTCGCGGAATACACTCTCCCCAACCACAAATGCATATTGTTGAGGTTTCTATATCCTCATTTCATCTAATGTGAGGGTGGAGGGTGAGGAGGCACTGCGAGCTAGGAGGCGGTGGCTCAGGGCAAGAGGAGGCGGAGCAGCGGGGATGGAAGGGGATGCTGCGCTAGGGCGTGCGTGGTGGTGAATTTTCTTTTTTGGGTGAGCTGGGTGGGTACGGGATAAAATTGAATGTTTGCTGATTTTTTATTCTAGGCTGCCATGCCACACTCGCGTCGATTTTTTGACTTCCCGCTCTCCAGAATCACTGACAATTAGTTTGACCTGCAACGCTATCCCCAGCAGATATTCTGACCCAAATCTCGATAGTATTGCCGGCAAATGCATCGCCATTCTTCTTATATTTCTCCCGGTAGATACTATGCCATGTAATACTTTTGCCAGCAGATATAGTATTCATGACAAACAATTTGCCCCTTATCTTCTATTTTTCTAGGTAGTTAATTGCCCTTAACCTCAGGCTGTGGTGTAGTGAACATAATAACCTGGAGTTAGAGGTGGACAAAAAACTTGAAACTCACGAGCTTAACGAGTACTTGATAACTCGGCTCGACTTGGCTCGAACTCGTACTTTAACGAGTCGAGCCGAGCTGGCTTTTCAACTTGTTAAGTTAACGAGCTTAACGAGCCGAGTAAATAAGTACATGTTAAGCTCATCTGACTCGTAAAATACGACAACCTGGCACATCACCTCTTCAGCCTACAAAGGCCTATAATTATGATTTATTAAGCTATATTGTGGACTTTTAAGTTCACTTTATAAAAACTCGTGATGACATTCGTTCTGGTTGAACTGTACATGATTAGAAACTACATATATACTCTTGTGCTCACACTTATAACGAGTTTAGTGAGCTTAAAGAGCCAACTCGAACATTTAACGAGTCGAGTTGAGTTAGATTTTCAGCTCGTTAAAGTTAACGAGTCTAGCAAGTTCGAGCTTAACGAGTACGAGTTTAACGAGTTCGATCCGTGACGAGGTCGACTTAGACGACCTGGAGTTACTACGTTTATGCCTGCAATATTACAGCCTTGCGCTACTCATCTTAAGCTTCCATGCAGCCGGAAAGCCACTTCTGCTACAACACCGGCATGCATGCACAGGCCATAAATCATAAATGAACTCCCTCGGCATTGCCTGATGAAGCTGGAGACCGGAGGAGGCAGGAACTCCCTGCGCACACAGCACAGTGAGCCCCATCAATCCCGGAGATTCCCCAGTAGTTAGAACTGAAAAGGGCGATGCATGATGAGCCAGATAGGGAGCAGAGCACACACACTCAGCAGCAAGAAACAATGCATCCTAGCTCTTCCTTTTTCCAGCTTTACTTGGGCCCCAACTAACTGGCCTAGCTATAGCTCTCTACCCCTCTCGCGGTGCTGCACCAAACCCTATATAAAAGCCCGCGCCACCTCCCATCTCCAAACCAAGCCATCCACCCAACACAACACAAGCTAAGCTAAGCTAAGCTAGCTCGCTTGCTCGCTCTCATCTTGATCACCTTCTCCTGCATCGGTCTCGCGACCGGTTGGATTGCTAGATAGACACACACTAGATTAAGATTAATTGGTAGATAAATTCTTTTTTGAAAGAGAGAGATGGAGAAGGTGATGAGCAGGAAGCCGGGGGACTGGAGCTGCAGGTCGTGCCAGTACCTCAACTTCTGCAAGCGGGACGCGTGCCAGCGGTGCGGCGAGGCGAAGCTCGGCGCGGAGAGGGCCGACTACGCAGCCATGGGCGGCAGCTGGGAGGTCAAGCCCGGCGACTGGTACTGCTGCTGCTGCGGCGTCAACAACTACGCCAGCCGCGGCAGCTGCTTCAAGTGCGGCGCCGCCAAGACTGACTCCGCCTCCGTCGCAGAGAACTGGGGGTTCACCGTCGCCGGCCAGGCCGGCTGGAAATCCGGCGACTGGATCTGCCCAAGGTCCATCCCGGCCCCTAGCTCCTCAACTAATTAATCCTACCTAGATTCTCAGCTTCCGATGAGAAATGCAGCTGCATATATTGCGTGCATGATGCATGCAGCAGCCATCAGCTTAGTGGAATTAATTAATCTGCGATTAATTAACATTTTCAAGAACTGCAGAAACAACCCTCTTCTTTGCACGAATGGTAAATAAATATATATCTGGATCCCGGGCCCTGTTCGAAAATGTCGAGCCCTCGGAATGATTCTGCCCAGAAGATGGAATCCTGAGCTGCCGAATGGAATTCCTTGACGTGTCAACTCAGCATTCCTTCTCAGTGCACAGAATAAATTTCTGGAATGTTAATTCAAACAAAACATGAGAGCGTACCTGCATGATCACTACTTAATTAACATTGACAAGCAAAGTGCTAACAACCCACATGTTGTTAATGTTGCTGCATGTTTTATTGCATAATTAACTGTACTTGGTGCTAACATTGCTGCATGTTTTGGCTCTGCAGGTTGGATTGCAACGTGCAAAATTACGCCAACAGAACCGAGTGCTTCCGGTGCAATGCCCCCAAATCATACTACGGTAATAAGTTCGTGTCAATTCAACCCGCATGGCACATTTACACTTGACAGTGACAAACTGATCTAATGCTATGGTCTCATCTAATCCAATTTTCTCTTTTTCCTTTTCATTCTCCAGGTTGAACGGAGTATCGAATGGAAGAGCAACGGATGAGATTGATTAGTCATGATCACGCGCCCCTGAGGATCTTCCCTTTTTTTTCTTTTCTTTCTTTTTTCTCCTAAAGAAAAACCCTCAATAACTCGAGGGTAAGTCATGTGGACGAGCAGTAACCGATGCTAAAAAATAGAAAGATAAGTGGCACAAAAGTGTGTGTGGCTGATGTCCGATCGGACTTCCCTTTTTCAGTAAAAGGAAAGATTAACAATGAAAAAACAAAATGGAGCTTCGCTTGATTTGTGGACCAACTTTCACTCCCGTCTTTCTTGAGTTAACCCATGTGGTGCTTTCGCGCCAAAAATGAAAAGAAACAACAAAGACTGATGGAACATGAGATGGATTATTCCTAATCTTGCGACTGTTGCTGCAATTCCGGTGGCGCGTAAGGCCGCCAATCTATCCATAAATAGATGCCTTGCTTTCTCGATAATTGTTTATAGCACACGCAAAAGCGGGAATGCTGTATTCTATTACGGCATGGGAGCACAGAGGCGACAGCGAATGAATTCACGCAGCCACAAGCGAATGTTTCGTCGAAAAACTTTTGCCGCGCCCGCGATAGAGATTCTGGGGGGGCAATCATGGCCCTGCTTTACTCGCAAAAGCTAGCCGAGATGCACAGAATTGTTACCACTTTGGGCATCAATCACTACCCCGAGACTCAAATGGCAGCAGCACGTACAAAACTTACGTTCATTTACGCATACTGCCCTAATAGAGAACACAATATATACTGCACTGATAGAGAAAAATAACTTAGTACCACCACGAATAACTTAGTACCATCACGAAGAGGTATAAATTAGAAAGAAAAAAAAACAACTAGCGTGAGGATCTTTGCGATGGTACTAAGCAATATATACATTGCAAGCTTCTGCCTGTAGCTATTACACATCCCAGCACATCTTCTTTTGTGAACAGGAGAAAATGAAAAGTGAGCGAGAGAGAGAGGGTGATCAGGAAGCATCAGAATATATATCATGGTATCGTTCATTGCCTAGCATGCGCAGGGGTATGCTTGGCCTTCGCCTAAGTGCTTTTCTTACCCTGAACACAGGCAGCAATTGGTGTTTCAGTGTCTCTGCCTCTGTGTGTTTGCTTCTTTTTGTCTCTGGTTCCTGCATGGGAGAGAGAAAGAGCATTCAGCATTTCAGCCACTTGTTTGGTGTAGGGCCTGCAGACAGCCTGAATCATTTCTCACTCATCATGCACAACTTTTGCAATCCCACCTGTGCAGAGAACATTCATGCTCTCCTAGCTCCTCCACACCAATGACCAGATTCCTTGGAATACCATTAAGCAGGCCCACCCAGCTTTTCCCAGGTCAAATGGGAGCATAATCACTGTTACAACTCCTGATTATCATCACTGATGATAACTGTGTTACAAGCTCTGGGATGCAAATAGCAATGGAAGATGGATTGCAGGTGTTCTGAACGGATGAATGCTTACTAGAGTTTGCAATGGCTGCAGCAGTTAGTTGCATGATGTTCACCAGAATACGGAAGAAGCTACACCATTGCTGATTAGGATGAAAATTTGAATGTTCTGATATTTACCTTTGAATTTATATGTCAAGGCATATGCAATTTATCTGGAAAGCAAAAAGGATTCTGCTTCTGCGCAGTTCAGATTCGAAGATGTCTTCATTTGCTCTATCTACAATCTGATCCAGCAAAACATCACATCAGCTATTTTGATTTCCAGATTCTTGTTTGAATTTTCTCTGGAGAAGCCATGCCACATAAATAAAGAACTGACAAAATATGAACTCACAAATTGAGCCAGCATCTTTGTTGACTTAGCAGCAAAGTATAAGTATGACCAGATCTCAATTGATGATGTTGACAGAATGAATTCTTCTCTTGACCTTAAAATTTACATGTGCGCCCATCGGCACTCAAAGTGCAAACAATTACCACTGGCTAATTATACGAGGAACCAGAATAGTCTGAGGCATATCATGGTCTCATTGTTCTTGTGCACATAATGGTCGCTCTGACCAAAGCATCCATCGGATCGATACATTTCTTGAGCAGTGGGTCATCATCAGGCAAGATACCTATAAAGTCATCAGATGCAAGGATTATTGTATTGACAGCCCTCACTAGCAAAACCTGGAGTGCTATTTGCAATAGATTTCTCGCGCCTTCCATGTCTGAATGTACTGACGGTTGGTAGCACCACATGCTCCATGGAAGCTTTATCTGGACAAACTACCTCAAACCCCTGATGAGGACATTTAGACAAAGAACAATTTAATCATATGCTGGCAATTGGATGAATGAAGAATAGTACCAAAGGAAAATGTCAACTATAATGTTTCAAGGCATCTCCCTAGCATTACAAATTGGCAATGGACAGGTTATCATGGGACTGGCAATGAGAATAGACAAGGCCATAAGACCTGCAGTTGTCAATCTTTTTTGTAACCTGAACTTTCAGACTAAGGAAAGTATCCCTACGCAAAGTGACTGGAAAAAATATCTGACCTATCCATTTTTTCCAGGAGTAACCTGAACTTTCAGACCTGAACAATCATACAGGAGTTTTCAAAGAAAAGGCCTTGCTTACTGTCATGTGGGGCAGGCCTTATCGCCGGCGCAAGCCCAGGGCCCAGCCGCTGGTGGGTAACAGCCCTAGTGGCTAGAGTCTTTACCATGTACTAGTAGTATACATATTAGATAGGTACTGGTCTAGAGTCTTTACCATGTACTAGTAGTATACGTATTAGATAAGTACTGATCTTTGTATTAGAGTTGGAGACTTACTCCCCAACGTCAGGACTACTATATATTGGGGCTTAACCCTATCAATAAAGCAAGCCAGATTAATCTCTCTTTCTCTCTATATTCTGCCCTATTTCCCTGCTGTTCTATCTCTGAAATTACCCAAGCCATGACAACTTGGTATCAGAGCCAGGTTTGCCCCTGCGCCCAACACCATGGCCGAAGGAAACGAGATCGACCAGGCTCTCGCCAAGCTAACTGCACAGATTGCGCTCCTACGAGAGGAAGCACAACAGGACCGCGACCACGTGCAGGGTGTGATCATCAACCTGCGTGAGCTCACGCGGGTCGTGACGCGTCTGGAGAAAAGGACAGCAGCGGCCGGCGACGGTGTGTTGTCTTCCCCCAACATGCAAACCCTACCACCACTCCCTGCTGACATCAAGTTCGAAGGCGCCCCCTGGGCAGCAGCCTTCGGCAACAAGGACAACGACTGGGACAATCGGGTCCCTCGCTATGCCAAGCTTGACTTTCCAACGTTCGATGGCATAGAAGATCCTATCCCTTGGCTGAACCGATGCGATCAGTTTTTCTGCAGACAACGCACGCGGGACAAAGACAAGACATGGACAGCCGCGTTCCACATGACCGACCTAGCGCAATTGTGGTACACCCACCTCGAGCGCACCGCGGGCCAACCCACGTGGACAGACTTCACCGTCCTCGTGACCAAGCGCTTCGGGCCTCCGTCTAGCTTTAATGCCGACGGCGACCTCATCTCCCTTCGCCGCACAGGAACAGTGGCGGAATACCAAGCAGAGTTCCTCGCACGCCTACCACGCTGTGAGCCTATGTCCGAGCAGCGGGAGCGCAACATCTTCACCAACGGCCTCCTGGATCCCCTCAAGTCGCACGTCGAGATGCACAAGCCGACCACATTGGATGAAGTGCTGGACTTGGCCCGCGGATACGAGAACATCATCACGATCGCCTCGCCCCAAGGGCCTCGCCCATCTACGGTGCGTGCACGCCCCTCGGCTGCCACGCCTGGGTCCCCCGGACAGCCCACCGGTCCGGCAGCTACCAGCCCCGCCAACCCCCGCGTCTTCAAGCAACTCACGAGGGAGCAGATCGCCGAACGACGACATCAAGGCCTGTGCTTTAATTGTGATGAGCAGTGGGTCAAAGGACACAATTGTAAGGTGCTCTACCAGATTGAGGTGATTGATGCGGACGAAGCTGACGCAGCTGACTATGATGACGCCACCGAGCAGCCCCATATTTCATTGCTCGCTCTCACCGGCATGCGCACCAGCGATACAATGCAGCTTCAGATCTGCATGGGCCAAACCAATTTGGTGGCGTTGGTGGATTCCGGGAGTACGCACAACTTCATTGGCGATGACGTGGCTCGGCACATCGGTGCCGTTCCGATAAACCGCCCCGGACTAACCGTAGCGGTGGCCAACGGCGAGCGCGTCACCTGCACCGGCCTCCTGCGCCGCACGCAACTCAGCATCGACATGGAGAAGTTCACCATCGACATCATCGCCATGCCACTAGGAGGATTCGACGTCGTCCTTGGCACGCAATGGCTGGCAACGCTGGGCCCATCCTATGGGATTTTGGCCGACTCTCCATGTCCTTTTGGCGTGGCGATCACCAGGTGGAGTGGCGTGGCATCACGGCACCACAACCTACAGGCCGCACACATGCCATTGAAAGCCATGACCTGCTGGCCGCGCTCCTGGAGGAATTTGCAGACATCTTCGAAGAACCACGTGGGCTCCCTCCCGCGCGCGCACGACCACAGGATCCGCTTGCAGCCGGGCATGCCACCCATCGCGGTCCGGCGATACTGTTACGCTACCATCCAGAAGGACGAACTGGAGCGCCAATGTGTGGACATGCTCGACTGCGGCCTCATCCACCGCAGCAACTCCGAATTCTCCGCATCAGTCCTCCTGGTCAAGAAGGCTGACCGCACGTGGCGTTTCTGTGTCGACTACCATGCCCTGAACGACAAAACAGTCAAAGATAAGTTCCCAATTCCAGTGGTCGATGAGCTCCTTGACGAACTGCAGGGCGCACGCTTCTTCACCAAGCTGGATCTCCGATCAGGCTACCATCAAGTCCGCATGTGTCCAGACGACATTCACAAGACGGCTTTTTGCATGCACGAGGGCCTTTTCGAGTTCTTGGTGATGGCTTTCGGGTTGACCAATGCGCCAGTTACATTCCAAGCCCTGATGAATGAGGTTCTCTGACCGTTTCTTCGTCAATTCGTCCTAGTCTTTTTTGACGATATTCTGATCTACAGCACCTCATGGGCGGAGCACCTTCGACATGTCCGGACCGTTTTCCAGGCAATGCGCCATCATCAGCTCTTCCTCAAGCGCACTAAATGCTCCTTTGGGGAGACGACAATCGCCTACCTTGGCCATGTAGTGTCAGCTAACGGTGTGGCCATGGACAACCAAAAGATCAAGGCGGTACTGGACTAGCCTACTCCCCGGACGGTACAGGCGGTTCGCGGATTCCTTGGCCTTGCAGGCTATTATGCAAATTCATCCAGGACTTCAGCACGATCGCAGCCCCCCTAACACAACTACTCAAAAAGATGGGTACACATGGTCAGCCGCGGCGGACAATGCATTCGCTCAACTAAAAGCCGCCCTCACCACGGCTCCAGTTCTGCAGCTGCCGGACTTCTCCAAGCTCTTCATCGTCGAGTGCGACACGTCCGGCTCCGGCTTTGGCGCGGTTCTACACCAGGGCAACGGACCCCTGGCATACTTCAGCCGGCCCATCGCGCCTCGCCATGCCTCTCTCGCGGCATACGAGCGTGAGCTCATTGGGCTGGTCCAGGCCGTCCGCCATTGGCGGCCATATCTCTGAGGCCGGGCATTCGTCATCCGCACAGATCATTACAGCTTGAAGTTCCTTTTAGATCAGCGACTCGCGACGATTCCCCAACACCATTGGGTGGGCAAGCTCCTCGGGTTTGACTTCGGGTTTGACTTCACCATTGAATACAAACCGGGCCGGCTCAATGTGGCGGCTGACGCACTGTCCCGGTGTCATACGGACGACACCCAAGCATGTGCGCTGTCAGGACCCTCCTTCGACATCTTCACCTCCCTATGGCATGCTGCCGCCACCGACCCGGCCTTGGTTGCACTCTGCGACCAGATCACAAGCGGTGAGCTCGCATCTCCGTGGGCGATCGTCGACGGCCTCGTCACCTATGACCATCGGGCCTACATTCCGCCCACCTCTCCACTAGTCGCCGACGTCTTGGCTACCGCCCACGACACAGGGCACGAAGGTGTGCAGAAGTCACTCCATCGGCTTCGCCGCGACTTCCACCTGCCTCGCGCACGCATGGTTGTACAGGACTATATCCGGGCTTGCTCAGTCTGCCAACGTAATAAGACGGAACAGCTCCATCCTGCAAGTCTTCTACAGCCACTCCAAGTTCCATCGCAAGTGTGGGCTGACATTTCCATGGATTTTGTGGAAGGGCTGCCCAAGGTAGGCGGCAAGTCCGTCATCTTGACGCTCGTTGACCGCTTCTCCAAGTATGCACATTTTATTCCGCTGGGTCATCCTTACAGTGCTGAAACGGTCGCCCAGGCCTTCTTCGCCGACATCGTTCGTCTACATGGCCTTCCAACCTCAATCGTCTCGGACCGCGACCCAGTCTTCACATCCGCCTTTTGGAAGACTCTCTTTCAGGCATCTGGCACGCACCTTCTCATGAGTTTGGCCTTCCATCCCCAATCAGACAGTCAGTCAGAAACCGTCAACCGTGTCATTGGCATGTACCTCAGGTGCAGTACAGGAGCTCAACCTCGCCAGTGGCTCCAATGGCTTCCGTGGGCGGAGTTTTGCTACAATACATCATATCACACCGCTCTGCAGGACACACCCTTTCGTGTTGTCTACGGCCGCGACCCACCATCCATCCGCACTTATGAGTCTGGTGAAATTCGTAATGCCGCAGTGGAGCGCAACCTTGTTAATCGGGATCAATTCCTCATGGATATCCGCGAGCGTCTCCTCCAAGCCCAACAACATGATAAACATTATTATGATGGCAAGCATCGACAGTTATCCTTTGAGATTGGCGACTGGGTTTGGCTACGTCTCCATCAACGTTCCGCGGCCTTTTTGGATGGTGCGGCTAAAGGCAAGCTCGCTCCTAAATTTTATGGTCCATATAAGGTGATTGCCAAGATTGACAGTGTTGCGTATCGCTTGGAGCTACCTCCTCGGGCCCGTATTCACAATGTGTTTCACGTGGGTCTTCTAAAGAAGTTTCATGGTGAACCACCCATCAATGCTGCTCCGTTGCCACCAATGGTGCATGGGCGAGTCATGCCAACGCCGTCGCAGGTGCTCCATGCACGTCTTAGCCTCGACGAATGGCAGCTTCTAGTGCAATGGGAAGGTCAGTCGGCAGCCGCAACCTCCTGGGAAGACCTCCACTCCTTCAAGACCAACTATCTAGATTTTCAGCTTGAGGACAAGCTGTTTGTCAAGGGAGGGAGATGTCATGTGGGGCAGGCCTTATGGCCGGCGCAAGCCCGGGGCCCAGCCGCTGGTGGGTAACAGCCCTAGTGGCTAGAGTCTTTACCATGTACTAGTAGTATAGTATTAGATAGGTACAAGTCTAGAGTCTTTACCATGTACTAGTAGTATATGTATTAGATAAGTACTGATCTTTATATTAGAGTTGGAGACTTACTCCCCAACGTTAGGACTACTATATATTGGGGCTTAACCCTATCAATAAAGCAAGCCAGATTAATCTCTCTCTCTTTCTCTCTATATTCTGCCCTATTTCCCTGCTGTTCTATCTCTGAAATTACCCAAGCCGTGACACTTACACTAAAATGCATCAGGAGAGCAACAAGGTAGAGAAGAAAACATTTCTTTCTACATCACTCTTTATATTCGAGACATGTCCACTTATGAAGCTAAAATAGCTCCTTGTTTATTTAAAGAGTAAAACTAGATAAATATCTCATTAAACAAACAATGATTGTTAAAAAAAAGAAAAACAGTTGGCATACCTGGCTCTCTAGCTTATCTAGAAACAGTTAGAGGCCAAGGTATTGTCCGTAGCTAGAATTCCTATACGAACATTACTTCCATACTCAACTGGTTTAAACCTTGTAGCTTTGAGTTCCTTCAAAACGCAATCACCAGCATGGAGGAAAGGAACTGAGCAACCCTGTGAAACTTCATCATGCCAGGCATGTAAGAACTGGCATGGCATTACAATGCAGCTTGCTCCAGATTGCTCCAAGAAGAGTCTCTTCTGCCTTAACTTCCCAACAGCAGTGTTACAGTCAGAAGGAAGTTGGGAATTTTCAGACGACAGTAGCTCTTTCTGGACCAATGGATCATTGGATATGACAAAAGGAGGTGTCTCTTCTCCATCTCGGGTACTCCAACACACAAGCTTCTCTAAAAATCTGAGAGAGGAAGCGGCAGATGCTCCCATTGCTCCAATTGTGCCTGATAGATGACTGGTTGCACTATATGGTCCACTTCTTGAAGCAGATGAACTCCCATCCAAATTCTTTGGGTCAGAGGGATAGATGATGCTGCCAGTCTTGACAACATTCGGAAATGGTCTTGCACGATAAGCAAAGCATGAATACTGGGATGTACAAGAGGCCCAACTTCTACTTGCACCATCCACATGATGCAATGGGTAATATAAGAAGCAACGAGACATGGATGCACTCCTGTTGAAACAGGTTTGAGCCATTATGTCACAACCATCGCAGTCGGGTGTATACACTAAACACACTAAATGCTAAGCTGAATTTCAAGAAGTAGCAGAAGCAGATAGAATGTAGCAACTGACCTTTGTAAAGACATCTGAACAATGGCAGTCGAAGCCTGGGAAGTCTGAACACAAAAGTGTCTGCAGGAAGGCTGGGGAAGAATATAGACAGGAACGGCAGAGCTGAATTTAGGAAACTTAACCCTCCTCTTTCCGGTTGATAGATCAGGATAGCAGCAGCTACATGTACTGTATTGGTGAAAGGGCGGTCTTAGGTATTAAGCTGCTACTTAATAGTAAACAAGAGCCACATCAAACGCACATGTCTAACCTGGACGGGCTAAAAATAACAATCATTATGACAGTAGGAGAAAGGTACATTGACAGAGAGGAATCTCAATTATTGAAGTGGAATGAAGTTGATGCATTGTTTCATCTTTTGTGAGAAATGAGATCTAACCAAGAGAGAAGCACTGTGGAAGACTGACTGAGGACTTGGGAAACTGCCTCACAACAACCAAACTAGATTACCTCTTCAGCCCTTAACATGCATCAAATCCATCAACTCCCTGCCATTATTGGCTTCTTCTGAATTATTAATCAGCTACAGGCTTCAGCTGTTAAAGAGCGCAGATAAAAAAGAATTACAACTATGGTTTTCTCCAGAAGAGAAGGCAAGCAAGAGAGTGTATAACAACACATACAGTCCTAAGGGACAAAACTCACATGGGGTATCAGTGGGGCTCATCTGATCTCCTTTCCTCTGCTTTCATCTTTAACCAGACATCAACAAGGAGCACGAGACACGGGAACAGTCGCTTGCACATGCAGCCTTGGTTCTTGCCTATGTTACACAATACAAATACACAAATGCCAGGACTGCAGTTACTGCTACGAATGATGGACCACCTCATAATAGAGCAAACTTTAACCATCACATGTGTCCTCTTTTCCCCACTTGATTTTGTATGACCTATATCAGCTACGCCTATCAGTTCACAACCATTCCTTGCATCAAGTTCCAAATGCAGATTAAAACAACAGACATTATATGTTAGGGTGTATTAACTTAAGATTATTGTGAGAATATGGGTAAAAATAAAGTTATGGACAATTCACAGAGCTAAACTAAGGCCTTTATTGCAAGAAAGTTAATGGGAGAAATTAATGCAAGAAAGTTCTGGAACCAGTTTTCTTGAAGAAAATAATCTGATGATTTAACCAGACTTATATGGACAAAGGCAATCAACAAGGCACTGGTATCATGCCATACTTCCAAGTACTTCAGAGGTATAGGAAGCAAAATAAATGGGAGAAACGCTTCTTGCAACTTGCAACAAAATAGGTAACATTCTGTCAAAGGGTGGCACAATGCAAGTAAGGGTTGCATCAATAACATAACTCTTGCAGAAATAAACATGAAACTGCTTGCATCAAAATTATAGATAGTATGAGTCTACAATACAAATGAGAAAAGTAAGTGTTACAGTATTAAAAGTAATACATGAGAGCCACAATCAGGTTATCCTTCAATCTGTCTTCAACAATCAGATGACAGAAATGAACTACAAGGATAAAGGGTTGTGACAAACTGACAATAAAGTGTCTATTTCAGTTTTGACTTGGCAGAACTTTGCAGTGGCTTAGAGATAGAAACAGACTGGCTGGTTCTCGCTTTCTTCTTTATATTCCAAGTTATTGACATGAATGCACAAATAAGTGCAATCAAAATGGTAGGGTACACATAGACTGATTCTGTTGTGTCGCTGTTCACGGGCTTCCGGAAGAGCGCTTCTTTCACTAGACCCCAGATAACCAAAAGGGTGCCGAATAAGACCATCCTCCCAGGATTTATGATGCCAACAAGTGCTCCAGCAACACAGAAGTAGCTTCCAGCAAGTATCTGATAGAGAGAGGAGAGAGAGAGAGAGAGAATATAATGTAAAGAGTTGTCACAAACCGTTGTTTCCTAAAGAGTTGTAGGTCAGTTATCGAAAAGCACCTCTAGACGCTGGAGATCAATTACTGCTGAAGCATTCTTGGCTTCTGTCAGATTGTATATGTCGAACAGGTCACTCCACCTTGGAAATGTCATGCTTTTAGTGAGGTTGCTCACTATAGCTCCAGGGTACAGTATGGCCTTCACAACAGATGGTGGGAATATCTCATTTGAGACCAATTGTGAAGATGTAATTTGAATTGGTGTAGTGCATGTGCCTGCTCTACAAGGGACCCTGAAATGGCAGAAGGTAAGAAAAAGCTGCCTAGCATATTATATTGATGCTCATAAAATTACTTCAAGTCAACCGAAAGCACTAAGATAAGATGTAACTGGACAGAATAAGTGAGCATGGTTATGGAAGCAAACTAGCACATAATTATTTAGCATCCGTGCTCAGGAGAAAGAGGGGGCTCAAAAGTTATGGTTAAAAGTGAAACCGAATGATTGGACTCTCGGCGAATTATGACATACATGAAAAGATAGGAGACAATTCCCTCTACAGATGTTCAATTCAAAACTAAACCCCAGCAAGCATTCAGGAATGGCAACGAAATTTATTATAAGCACGCAAACACGGAAACAAGTGAAACAATCTAGCACATTTATCCATCATTAATGCAATGCAATCACTCTTAGTGGTGTACTCATGCGATCACCTTTGGTTTAGACACCAAATTAAAATGAAAATTTTCAAAAAGAAAAATTACATATTTACTTCTCAAGTTAAGCTACCTGTGTATAAACTTTTGAGTTCAAATTAATTCTATGTTAATAGTAACAAAAGTGAGAAAAATCTGACAAATGATAAATAAAAAATAAAAAATTATGAATGCTACTATTCACAGAAAGCTTATCAGTTTCATTTCGTCTAGTACATTTCGGATTTGAAGTTCAAATTTTGAAAGTTACTAGGACACTCTACAATCGACATGCTACATCATGAAAAAAGATGGAATTTTCTATGTTGTTTTGGTGCCCAAACCAGAAGTTGATTGCATGAGTGCACCATAGAGGGTGATCACATAGCATATATTGCCATCATTAAAATTTAGTTGTGGTCTTGAGGAGTTCCATTATTTTTTATTTTGAAAATTTTAAATTAGACAAGGAGCTCTGGCATGCACTTAATAAGGAGTAGGCACCTGGCGAGAACACGGGCTGGCCAAGGGGCGATGCCTACCCTTGACCAACTGGACACTGGATGGTTCCTGGGTTCCATAAAATTTAATCTAGTACATATACACGCATATGTACTAAAATGAAACCCTGTTGGCTGTCAGTCTATATGCATACAAGTCTGAATATTGAAGAAGTAACCATGGTTCCAGATTATGAAATTGAGGAACCTATGAGTGCTGTATTAACAAAGTACATATTATGCCCTGCGTTGCAAAAACCAGTGAAAGGCTACTGCTAGTTCAAAAATATAAGTGGTGAGTCTTCAAAAAAAGAAGGCGGCCATTAAGGTGAACCTGACTAGGATATCATCAACTAACAAATAGATCTTCCTGATTTTATCAGAATATAGGCACAATTTTCCATATTTTTCAGTCTTTATTACCTGAGTAAAATTTTTGGCGGATGAAGCTTAAAACACAGCACATCCAGAAACTAGCCTGTTCTAGCAGTTTCCTGTCCAAGGGTACTTGCTGAATATGAGCAAACTGCCCACCTTTCCCTCATCAGCGCCATAACAACTTACGGGAGTTGGTTGGTGCATGAAACTCGACGGTACCAAGAAGAACAACAATCCTATCTAAGTTGTTACTCCGCATTCCCTAAACAGTACACGATTTATTACACGCACCGCTGCCTGCCGTTCGTCAGATGGGAAATCATGCCAGGCATCCGGCATCATGTAGAGCTCGGCATGCTTGATTCGTAAGAGTTACCACAACAAAAAGATATGGAAGCAATATGCACCAACACTGAAGCACAAACATAATACGCCACCCCAAGACGCAAACATAAAGTACAGGCGTCAGAACTAGTTACGACTGAATAATGGATCTAGCCCCTAAGGTAAACGCTGCTAGCAATCGGAATTACTGCGATCCTCTCCTTTTCTTCTTCGAATTGTGGAGGAGATTCGGAGAATTCTTGGAAAAACCAAGCGCACTGGTTCATGGTGGGTAGATGGAAGGATTGCCACTGACCTGAAGAGCGGGATCTGGAGGATGATGAGCAGGAAGTAGACGTGGGAGGCGTAGAAGGAAATCCGGCGGCTCGTCCACCCGCCTCCGCCCACCCTCCTCCGCTGCACCTCGATCGGCCCCGCCGACACCGACTTCGACGAGCTCGCCCTGGCCTCCGCCGCCCTCTCTCTTTTCGTCGGTGGCGCCATCGCTCCCTTGCTTGGCTACTCGTGTCACCGGGCTCGTGATTTTTTATCGGTCAGTAGTTCATCGTCTTGACGAGCGAAAAATAAGAAACAGATTAATAAACCCACACCCCACACCTCATCACTATTATTTTTATTTGAGAATCAACCACCTCATACTAGGCCGCTGCGTCCATTTTAACTAGCTTCGTACACATGCTTTTCTAGGGATAAATGTAAAATCACGATACACCTCGTTTGGAATTCAATTTGAAGAATTCATTTGAATTCAAATACTATTTCAAATAGAATTGAAATTGGAAGAAATTTAATTCCACCTCCAATTTTTGTGTTTGGCAGCTATTTGGAATTGTGAAACGATTGGACTACACCTAATTCCATCTCCCATCGCATCTGCAACCTCCCCCACCCCGGCAACCTGACAAAGCAGAGAAGAGCAAGCAGAGAGGGAGATTGGCGAGGAGGGAGGAGGGGAGCGTACCTCAGGGGCGGAGGCGGACAGGGCGATGCGGACACGGAGGACACGGAGGCGGATGTAGACAACGCTAGGGAGGAGGCAGATAGGGCGATGCAGATGCGGAGGACGCGGAGGCGGACGCAGATGGCGCAGGGACGGATATCCTGTGAGAACCCTAGTTTCTAGGTTAGAGTTAAGTGTCGTGAGGTGGGGTCAGATCAACTCGCGATGCTGAGTTGACCCGAACCTATCGAGCTACATCGTGAGGGGGAGGAAGCTGTTGTACATTCGCATTTCATCCGCATTACTCATGGCATTTAATATTCAAATATGGTAGATAAAATTGAAATTAAACTTTATTGAATGAATGAAAATTACAATGTTATAACACAATGTGATTACAAAATGAATAAAAAAAGAAGAAAAATGAAAATTACATATTCCAATGTTTCTACCTATACATCGTCTAAACTCTAATTCTTGAATCTTCAAATCTTCGAGTCTTTGTGCCCTGAGCCGTCGAGAAACACCAAGAGTCAGAGGGGGAAGGTTCTTCGGAAATGTTGGTGGTCATCCGAGGTCATCGAGTATGGGTACTCGAGACCGTTGGAGTCGCGCCGTTGCTGTAGGAGGCAAAGGTTTTTTGAAAATGATTTTTCAAATATGTGTGGTCTTATCGGCACAGTTCCGCCGACATCCGCAGAGTTAACTGTGGGGGCAAAATAGTGCCGATGACCTAAATAGATTTTAGTTTTTGAAAATAAATTTGGAAAACATCCTTGTTTTTGAAAATGTCCGAGGGCCACGTGGCTAAGACCCGTATTCGGACTAATCTATTATTTTGTACTAGAGAAAAGAGGTGAGAACAAAATAGTTTTATTTTTCCTAAAACTAAATTTGCCTCCATGATTTTGTTTTGAAAAAGAAAATTATTTTGTTAAACAAAAAGATTTGAGATAAGGCATCCATCCATACTCACCCAACAGCCCACATATTTCTTTTTGACCAAAGCAAATTTCTTAAACTTTAAGGCAACACATCCATCGCGTGTTATCCAGCAAACAAGCATTTTTTACTAGAGTCCATGTTTAGCATGAAAACCAGTCGAGTCACCAAAATTGCTGCAATAGTTATCCAATAACCAACACTAGCACAGGATCAGCCCAACCGAAAATCCAAGCAGGAGGTGGCTTCCTTGCCATCGAAGGAAACAAGGCACTATAAGCCTCCTTTAGGAACCAGAGCAGCAGCTAGCATCACCACAATTATTATCGAGACCACCAGTGAGAGCAAAGAGAGCAAAAGCAGGATCCATCGAGAAGTCAAGTCCCAGGAGGTATCAAGAGGATCCGGGAGTAGGAAGCAAGGACCAGGAAGCTTAGAAGAGAAGAGCAAAATACCAGTAGGGCTAGGAGCAGGGCCAAAGCTTGGGAAGCCAAGTTTGCCCTTGTCCAAATTGAAAACAAGGTAATAGTCCATCCAAAACCACCGTAGTTCCATGTAAACATGCATAAGAGTTTACCATGAGAATAGGAACTTCATACTGTAGAATCATCACAGGGTAAAGGCAGCAATGTGTAGTATCTGTTCTTACCACCTTTCCCGAGCTCTTTCAATTTTTGTCCCCACAGAAATGGGCTAAGAAACAAGTATAGTAATTGTTCTTATCACTTTTCTCAATTCTTCTTTTAGCTATCACTGAAGTACACAAATAATCAAAATGACAAATATAAAATCTCTGTTCTTTCAGTTTAAGGAAACTGACATGTGTGTATATAAGATGAAAACATAAGGAGGCTAAGATCAAACGTGTATAGCATCTGTTCCATCGAATTGGTTGAACTAATGTACATAAAAGTAGTAACAAATAGCTGCAGAAACCAAAGTAATCCAGCAGTAATATCCATTGTCTTTAAAAATGATAAACATCAGGATGGCAAAGCAAAGAATCAAAAAGAAAAGGAGTATCTGTCCTTGTCAGACCGAAGCACTTCGGTGCATAGAATTGGGGAACAGCATACTAGTGGAATTGGCAAAAATCAAGTAATCATAGTATCTGTTCTTTATCAAGCCAACTAGTACAGTCATATGTAGAGATAATAGAGACCAAAATCAAGTGCAATTCTGTTCTTTTCCAAATATTCATCCTAAGTTTTGGTCGTCATAGAAATAGCCCAAAATCTAGCATAGCATATGCTCTTAATAGCTTTAAACATGCAATCAAGTGTAGCATCTGTTCTAGGGCTTATATCAACCAAAAACCGTGACCAAATCAGACAGCCAAAGTAAGAACCCTAGAGCAATTAGGGGAAAAAAAGAGGGCAGGGGGATTAGGAACCTTACCTGGAGGTGGCGTGTCACCGCGGTTGTGGTGTGGTCAAGCCACCGCCGTCCGGCGGTGACGACCGTGGTTGGAGTGGCCGAGTAGAGCGACGCCAAGGAGGCAGCGGCCAAGGGGAGGCGTGGCATCTAGGAGGCGATATCCGAGCGGGGCCGGTGGGGGTTGGACCCAAGACTCGTGACCATGCAGGGCTCGAGCCAAAGGACCACGCCGGCGGCGGATTCCCGAATGGACCGGTGGAGCAGATCCAAGAGGCAAGCACCGGAGGGCGGCGAGATTGACGCCGGTGGCGTACGGGTTGGAAGAGAGTGAGAGAGAGAGTTAGGGGATGAGGCAGGCTACCAGTTGGGGATAGAGACCGGGCCGGGTGGACCGAGTGAGCCAGGCCGGTTGCTCGAGTATAAAAGCCAGGATGAAAAAGAAAAAAAAGAAGAGAGTAATAAAATGAAAATGGAAAAGAAAATGGAAAAGAAAAACAAATGGCATAAAAATTTAAAAGCGAAGAACAAATTAAGAATGTCTATATATATAGGTTTCTAATATCTTTAAATCAGAAATGAAAAGAAGTTGAAAAAGAAATAATGTGTGTGTATATATATATATATGAGGATTATGGGATGAATGAAAAATTTGGAATAAATTGTTTAGTTTTGTAATGGGTTTTTCTTAGAAGAAGAATTTAAGATTAATTAAGCTATGAGTCATTTTAAATTGAGTAATGTGTCTTATACTTTAAAAAGAAAGTGAAGCCTAAATTAATTTTCTTGAAATCTTAACTAAAATTTTAAGTTAAGAACATTGGATTAATAGAACATGTTTAATCTTGAATGAAAGAAATAAAAACTAAATTGGTGAACACTATCATGTAAAAGATGAACATAGGGTTCCAGATATTTAGCGTTTAAATTATTCTTAGAGAATTCTAAATCCTTAAGAAAATATTAAAAGGTTTCAGTTTAAAGATTTTGATGATAACTTCAATATATGCATCATTTCATACATACGATGTCATGTCATCGCATTCACATTTGGAATTTTCTGGATTAGTCCTTATCGGACTTTATCGGTTTTCTTTATCAGAAGCCGGAGTTCAACAAGCAGAACCGTCGAACTCCATTACCTATCCGTTACTAGGCAAGTCCAGTTTCTTGTTCATTTCCGTTGAGAACGTTTTCCAAAACTTCCTTCTCGTCTATAACATGCACAAAATGTAAACCTATTTTTCTAAAGATCAAGCAATTGTTGTTTTATTTTGATCGCCGGTTTTTGGGCGTGATCATGGTGGGTGGTGAAATCCTAGAAAGGGTGCCGGAGGCACATTGAAAGGTGGATTTCATCACACGGGAATATTTTATTTAAGGTTAATGCAACCAATGATCGATTGTGCTTAAGGGCCGTAGTGATCGCGTATACCACATACCCTGTATGGGCGGGGCTGAGCTAAAAGTACCCTTTACCCTAGGTCTATACTCCCCCGGGAAAAGAAGACCTCAATAGTTGTATCCGGAGTATCAACTGTTGAGAAGGTGGCGCTAGCATTTGGCTATCCATAAAACGTTGTATCTGAAGTATCAACGTGAGACTGGTAGTCCTTGCCTGATTGTGCGAGACTGCGACGCGGAGTATAACCGAGCGGGCGGCGAAACGGCTCTGTGATTTTACGGTCTGGTTGTGCATGTGACGACATGAATGCCATGACTATTGATCGTTTGTGGGTATAGTTGTGCACCTCTGCAGAGTGTATTGAATCGTGGCATTGTCACTCCATGTTCCTGGTTGGAACTGCGAGCCCGGTAAGAAAGGGATTCATCGGGAATCCTAGCAGCTTGTGAGACAGGAGATCATTAGTCTCTTTAATTAAAAACTTGACTCTCGTACCTTACAAACTGCATTGCCTTTGGAGAGCATTGCTGTTCTCAGTAGATAGTGCATCAAACACCTGTTGCTATTCCTGGACTTGTTGAGTACCTTTTGTACTCATCCCTCTATCTAATTCCTTTGAGTAGACTGTGAGCCAACGACGGAGGAGGAGGTGATCTATGTCGAGGTCGACGATGAGGTTCCCGAAGATCCGGCGACGGCGAAGGAGGACGAAGGCATCGACTACTACGTCGAGTTCCACGACGAGAATGCCACCGAGTAGAATAGTAGGTCGTATGAGTTTGTAGGTGTAGTTAAGACTTTTGCTGTAACTAAACAATAACGGTTTAAAATTCTCCATACTTTTGTGAATGTGTTGTAAGACTTATGTTGTATTTCGAGTTTGTAAATTAAGTTTGTATCATATGGACTGCTGCAATGCTTCTGTCGTGCTACTCTGATGGCGTATCGCCGCAGGTGGTATCAGAGCAATGGTTTAGACCTCTAGGCATAAAAGTCTAGTTAGGAGACCTGTGAACCTTAGGAATGAAGTTGGAACCTCTATAAGGACTGTCCCCATCTATAGTTTTCTTTTAACAAAGATAAATGTATTATTTTCAAACAACTTTCCTATTGTTATCTTTAGAAATACCTAAGATTGTGGGCTAATTCAATTTCTTCAAGAAAAAGGTAGTAACATATTACACTCTTACTTACCTTTTTAATCTATAAGAGGTTCGGAGATTTCAGAAGTAAAAGTAATAAACATGATAAGGATATAGTCGTAAGGAACTCGGACATAAGGTTAGAACCTTAAGTATCAGAAATTAAATACTTGTTTCTGCTTTTGTTCTGGACACTATAGTTAATAGGCACATAGGTCTTAAGGCACACAATTTGATTAATTGTGCTTATTGGAGTTATGGATCTTTTCGAATTTTTGCATGAGTGTTTAGTAGTGATATGAAGATAAAAGCTTAGTATATGTCATTGAAAATTATATTATTAAGCTTTGCTTCATATCACAATATAGGTGAATGGTGAGTCCAAGTGAGGAAACCCTTAGGTTGACGGATGAGCAAGCTCAGAAGGAAGCGGAAGAAAAAGCCAGAATGGAAGCTGAGCAGAAGGCGAAAGCGGATACAACTAGTGGAAGTGGAGGCAGCGGTATACCTCCACCACCACCGAGATTCAGCATTGAAGAAGCTTTCATGCAATACATGCGTCAAATGGAAGAGGATCGGAAGGCCAGAGAAGAAGAAAGGCGGGAAAGGCGTGAAGCTTAGGAAAATCAGAACAAATTCTTCGTCGAGATGCTGAATAGAATGGAAGGAAGAGCTCGCGATACCCAAGCTCCAGCCGGAGGAGGCGTTAGTTTGGACGATAGCAATAGCATGTTGCTGCCTCTTAATGACTGTGTCTCGCCATCCTCCTTTTTTGGCGATGACTCCTTCCAACACTGCCTGACAATAGTTCTCACTATAATGTTGTTTGTCTCTACCCCAGGTCCACCCCCTTCCAACCATCCCTTTAAGCCCGGAGAGCAACAGCATGACCCCTTCCCCCTTGCGTAAAACACACACTAGCGGTGAGGTTACCATCAAGGCTCCACCTCCACCTCCACTTCTATTCCGGCCTCGGCACTGCTCTGCCTTGCATCGTCGCGCGACCAGCTCTAGCGTGAGAGAGAGAAGATGAATTTATCTCCTGTGGTGAGCCAGGCCGCACGGGAGGAGACAAGCGGGACTCGCTATTGCCAATAATAAGCGGTGCATAGGGTTTGCACGGAGCTATCGCCGAAGATCAGTGAGGTTAGAGGGGCTGCCCCTGAGGACGTGGCCGCGCCTGATGGGTCATCCGGCATGCGGATGATGCGATGGTAGATCCCCTACAGGTTGTAGGCTTCGAGAGCGCCTATCTCCCACTTTAAGTGGGAGTTAACGGGTCATCTCACATAGCAAGCTAGGTGGGTTGGCCCACTATGCGTGGTCTGCTTATATATATATATATATATACACACATATATATATATATATACCACTATAAAAAAACACGAGTTCAAATGAATCCAAATGATCTTAACCTTCCATTCGATCAAATCCAACGACTCACGAATTAAGTTGGGCCCTTGCAAATTACCTCATAATTGCATACTTAAGAGAGAGTTAATTAATCATTTGTTCTTTTTCCCGTCTCCACACCCAGATCTACGGCCTCCTACAAATGCCGCATGCCAATGACCGATAGAGACGAAGCATTTCAGTAGATATTTGAATAGTACATAATTCATGTAATATATTTTCAAAACATGCATTGCACATGCTAAATTACTAGTTTGAAAGTGCATCTTGGCCGCCTAAGTGCATTTTGATGATTAACAACAAATGATTAAGGGACTAATGTGTGCATCAAGTGTGCTCTGGTGATTTAGTCCTGAAAGTGATGATATAACTAGCGTTGATGACCTCTAAAAGGTTCTAAGGAATGACGGCTTGAAAAAAGTAAAGGTTAGGGATAATTTTCTAGCTCTTTTAGTAGTTCAAGGAATCACATTGAGTTTAGGAAAGTTGTACTATTATGGGCTGATATTTGGAAGCTGGTGAGAGTGACTTGTTAATGCTCTGCTAGGAATCAAATTTTCTATCCGAAGAGGTCTTTGAAACCTTCAATTCTCACATTTAAGCTAAAGTCAGAATCTCTAAGATCAAATTTGGAATATCCGAGTTTCGTGTATGTGTTGAGAATTTAGGAGCTCGGAGCCTCCGAGTTGCCCATCTATCCGGTTTTCTAGGATATCGGACCATCCGAGTTTTTCCTGAAACCTCTGAGTTCTGGTTCTATTCATGCCCAAGTCCTTTGAGCTTCCAAGTCAAAACTCCTAGAAGTTTCCAGAGTGTCTGAGATCACCTTCTGGACTTGTCTTTGTAATCTCGGAATATCTGAGTCAGTATATAGCTCTGATGAATTCCTTGAAATACCAGAATGTCCGAGTCAGTATGTCGGAAGCTCTAATTTCACTTACTTTCCTCACTTGTGAGTTCTTTGAAATCTTGGAAGCTCCTAGTCAATGTCGGAGCCTCTGGAATTTTTTTGACCTCGCCTCGTTGAGGGCTTTTCAAAATTTCCAGAGGATCTGGGTTCTAAGTCAGAATCATCGATATGTGCTTCTGTCCGCTGTGCTCTAAAAGTTGGAGTCTCAGAGATCCGTTTCTAGACTCACTATACAAAAAAACCACCTGTTGTTTGAAAAGCCGGAGTCTTTGGATTCATGTCAAAGCCTTCGAGATCCGTTATTGTATGTGTGATATAGTTGTTGTTTTGAAAATGTTGGAACCTCCGTGTTTTTGCAATTTTTCTATAAGGACTAGCTTTTTAGGGATTGGATATATATACCCTCCAGTCTCGTTGCACACATAACTCTTTGCTAATCTAATCCTCTACTTTCCTAAGTGAAACTACACGCTTCCGCAAGCCCAAAGTGAGATCTTTGTGAGGAAATCTTTAAGAGAGAGAAAGAGATGATTTGTAGGTAAGCATCAAGTAAGAGTTCATCTCCAAGCCGAACTGATTGAAGCCTATTACTCTTGGAGATTGGCATCTCCTAGACGGCTAGGGCTCACTTGGGAGTCTTCGAGTAGTTTGTGAAGAGCCCTAAGAAGTTTGTGAGGATTTGGAGCTCGTCTACCGTAAGGTGAAGAGCTACCACACGTGAGAGGGGGCTTTGCATCAGGAAGCCTTTGAGGGAAGTGCACATTTTAGTGTCGGCTTCGATCATTGGATCAAATTTCCTCAATAAAGACGTAGAGCCTCGCCAAAGACTCAAACTTCAAAAACAAATTCTTGTTTCCTATGTGGTTGTGCATTTCTAATCCTCCATACTTGCTTCTTTGCATATTCTTACTCATTAGTGTGTTAGGTTTTAATTAGACTTTTAGATTGCATGTGTAGGATTTAATTTTGGTAGAAGTTTTTTTGATAATCACCTATTCACCCCCTATCTAGTCTTAGATCATTTCAATTGGTATCAGAGCCTCGTGCTCTCATATCTTAGGTCTCACCACATAGAGAGATTGGATGCCGTCTAGCAGGGGGTGCATGTGGCGAGAGGTCCATACTTTGATGGTTCAGATTGTATTAGTTGAAAACATAAAATGAAGATGCATTTAATGGCCATTAGCCCAAGCATATGACGTGTTGTTGTTGATGATTATGTAGTGCTCCACAAAGGTGAACTCACTGAGAATGACAACCAAAACATCCGCCTCAATTCCCAAGCGACAAACGCCATCTTCAACGCATTGAGTCTGGATGGATTCAACCAGATGAGCATGCTTAAAGACGCCAATACAATATGGAACACGTTGATGGAGATTCACGAGGGGACCTCTTCCGTCAAGGAATCCAAGTTTGACTTTCTCACAAGTAAGCTCGACCGCTTCACCATGATGGAGAATGATGGTGTGAATAAAATATTCGCCTGTCTTAATCACATTGTGAATGAGCTCAAGTCCCTCATGTGCCTGAAGATCAGCGACCACTTCATCATCAAGAAGATGCTTAGAGCCTTCTCACCCAAGTACGAGTACTTGGTGATACTCATCTGTGAGAGGGACAACTTCAAGAAGTTGACTCCCACCGAGGTGCTTGGAAGGATCATCGTTCACGAGATGGCTATCCAAGACAAGGAAGAGCTCGTAGCCTCCAACTCAAGCCTCAAGATGAGTATCGCCTTGAAGGCCCAGCACATCATTGAGGAAAACTCAAGTGACGATAAAGAGGAACTTGATAAATATGACATCAATCTATTTGTGAGAAGATTCTCTAAGATATTCAAGAAAGGCGGTGCTGACAAGTTCCTCAGCAAAGGAAGAAGTCACAAGTACACGAAGGACACAAAGATAGAACTCACCAAGAGGGGCGTGCTTCGAGTGTGGCAAGATTGGACACTTCATCACCAATTGTCCCAACAAGAAGGACAAGAAAGATGAGAAGGAGAAGGGGTACAAGAAAAGGAGTGTCATGGTAAAGACAAGTTCATCAAGGAGAATGACTATAAGGCCCATGCTCATGTTGGTGAGAAATGAGATTCTGACAACTCAAAATCCAACTCCGACTCTGATGATAGCGTCTTTGGTCTCGCCATGGTAAGTCCAAGACCCACCAAGTCCCTCTTCGACCACTCAAGTGATGATGAGGGACATATTTGTCTTATGGCAAAAGGGTCAAAGGTATTTCAAATCACCAAGTCTCCAATATTTGATAATAGTGATGATGACTTGCTTGATAATCTTGATGATTTGAGTATGCCTAGATATGATTCTCTTGTTGCCACTCTTGAGAAGCAAGATGCATTGCTCGTGAAGGTGATAGAGAAAAATGAGGTCCTAACTCTTAAGCACAATGAGCTTAAGGTTTCATATCGTAGACTTGAAAAGTCTCATGAGAAGCTTATGAGTGTTCATGAGAATCTTGGGCTCGAGAACATTAAGAAAAACAAGATTATGAAATTCTTAAGATATCTCCTGATATTCTCAAGGGAAAACATCTCTCTCTTCTTGACAAGAAATCGACTTCGTTTTAAGAGTGTAGAAATGATATATCCCAAGTGTACCTCTTTTCCCATGGATTCACATACTATTGCTCGTGTTGATGTCGCTAGTGTTTCTAACCCCATATCATGTGAGGTGACACTTGTGAGTGAGAATGCTAGGTTGGAAGCGCAACTCTAACATGGTTTGCTCAAGTGCTATAAGGATAGTAAGACCCTCAAGGAGATATTGAGCTGCCAAAAGGAGAACATCAACCATGAGGCCTTAGGCTTTACCCCCAAGGTTCAATGAAAATGTTAAGGCATAGACCCCTGGCAATATCTGAAAACCAAGTTCGTGCAAGCCAAGGAGAAGCAAGTGCAAGCTTCTACTTTTTTGGGTCGTTCGGCTAAAAAAGGCTATCTAACCTCATTGACCATTTTTATGTTTTTTTAATGTGCTTAGAAATGGCAAGGATGGTAAGATCTGAGCCAAATTTGTTAGTGTTAAGCTAAGATTGGTGATCATGTAGATTTTCATGTGTGTGTCAAAAGCTTTTGTATCTAACTCTCAAGGATCCAAGAAGATATGAAACCAAAACAAGTTTAACAAGCTTAAACTTGTTTTATAAGACTACACCTCTAGTGGAAAAAAAATTAGGTGCTCGATAGTGGATGCACAAATCATATGACCATAGGAAGGACATCTTCACTCATTAGATAGTAGAGGATCACCACAAGAGAACATTACTTTTGGTGACAATGTAAAGGGAAAGATAATGGGGTTAGGTAAAATTACTATCTCAAATGACCTATCCATTTCTAATGTGTTTCTTTGAAGTCTTTAAGCTATAATTTGCTATATATGTCTCAATTATGTGAACTTGACCTTGAGTGTAACTTTACTAAGTATGGTGTTTTTGTTACCAAGAGTGACAGTCGCTCATTAGTCTTCAAGGGTTTTAGGAGAGTTAACCTCTACTTAGTTGATTTTTCCTCTAACAACTCTTGTATATAAACATGCTTGTTGGCAAAGTCTTCTTTAGATTAGCTATCGCATATGAGGTTGGCTCATGTGGGAATGAGAAACCTCGACAAGCTACTGAAGGGTGATCACATTATTGGTGTCACGAATGTGACAAGGATCGTCTTTGTAATGCATGCCAAGCAGGGAAGTAAGTCGGTGCCCATATGGACCTATTCGGTCTCGTCACCTCTTAAAGCATAGGAGGTAACTCCTATGGGCTTGTTATTGTTGATGACTTCTTTTGCTACACGTGCGTGTTTTTCTTGCATGACAAGGGAGAGACACATAATATCTTCAAGAAATTTGTGGGAAGAGCTCAAAATGAATTCAAGTTGAAGATCAAGAATATGAAAAATGACAATGAAACCGAGTTCAAGAACACGAACATCAAAGATTTCCTAGATGAAGATGTGAAGCACGAGTTCTCTTCCGGCCATACCTTGCAACAAAATGGTGTGGATGAGAGAAAAAAAGGCACGCTTATCGAGATGGTGAGAATGATGCTTGACGAGTACAAGACTCCCGACCGCTTTTGGGTGGAAGCCATCAATACCGCGTGACATGCAATCAACCGCCTTTATCTTCACTAACTCTTGAAGAAAATTCCATGTGAGCTCATTTTCGAGAAAAAGCCCAAGGTCTCCTACTTTCACGTCTTCAGGAGTAGGTGTTATATCCTTAATAAGAAGCAAATGCTTTCAAAATTTGCTCCTAAGTGTGATGAGGGTTTCTTTCTCGGCTATGCTTCTAATGCACATGCGTATCGTATCTTCAATAATACTTCACGTATAATTGAGGAAACGTGAGACATATAATTTGATGAGATTAATGGCTCACAAGTAGAAAATGTTCCTATTGAGGTAGGTGATGGTGATGAGTTGGTAAACACAGTCAAGAACATGTCACTCGAAGATGTGATGCCAACCAAGGTCAAGGAGAACACATCATCAATTGAAGTAAAACCTCCTACATCCACTCAAGGTGAAGTCCGAAGCATGGAGGCAACCGAAGTACATGATGACAAAGCCCCACGTCAAATCCAAGCTCAAGTACCTCCTCAAGTTCAACCTCAGGTCCAACCGGATCATCCAAGGATCAAACAAAACTTGCAACGAGACCATCTGGTCGACCAAATTCTTGGCGACACGTGTAAAGGAACTCAAACTTGCTTCCATATTGCAATTTCTTAATCCATTCCTATATATGCAATATAGTCATTGTTTTAAAAAATTTGGAACCTCCAGGTTTTTCTGATTTTGTTGTAATGGCTAGTTTTTAAGGGGTTGACTATATATACTTCCAAGTCTCTTTGCACATATAACCTTTTGTTAAGCTAATCATCTGCTCTTCTAAGTGAAACTGCACTTTTTCTCAAGCCTAAAGTGAGATCTTCGCGAGGAAATCTTTGAGAGAGAGAGAGAGAGATTAATTTGTATGTGAACATCAAGCAAGAGTTCATCTCCAAGCCGAACTGATTGAAGCCTATTACTCTTAGAGATTGGTATCTTTTAGACGGCTAGGGGTTGCTTGGGAGCCTTTGAGCAATTAGTGAAGAGCCCCAAGAAGTTTATGAGGGTTTGAAGCTCACCTACCATAAGGTGAAGAACTGCCACAAGTGAGGGGGGCTTCGCATTAGCAAGCCATTTGAAGAAAGAGCACATTCCAATGCCGGCTTCGATCGTTGGATCAAGCTTACCCAATGAAGACGTAGAATCTCGTCAAAGGCTCAAATTTTGACAACAAGTTAGTTTCTCCAATGTGGTTATGCATTTCTAATCCTCCATACTTGCTTATTTGCGTATCTTGCTTACTAGTATGCTATGTTTTACTTGGAGTTTTAGAATTGCAGCATAGGATTTATTTTTGGTAGAATTTTTTTGATTATCTCCTATTCACCCCCTCTAGTCAATAACCTCTTTTTATAGTCTTTTGTAGCTTTTCATATATAACTTTAAGATTTCCTTTAAAAAGATATAATTCTAAGAAAGTTTATATTTTGGGACTTTTCAAAAATTGAATTTAATGAAAAAGATTCATGATAAAATATGTTTTCAATAGAAATGTCCATATAGCTCACGCTGAGTTGTCACAAAAGTGTTTCATTTCAAAAGTATTTTTTAAAATATGTTCCACTATCCGTGGAAATTGTTCATGTATAGCACATAAAATATGCACGTAACTTGTGAAAATTGTTCTAATAGATAAAAAAATGTTTTCTAATTTTTTAAAAATATGTTTCATAGTCCATAGGAAATGTTCATGTATTTTAGGAAAATGTTCACATGACTAGTAAAGATTATTCCATATTATAAAGACGAATATGATAGACTTACTTGTATTAATCTCTTCTTTTCGTGCCGAAACATTAAAAACATCACTCTTAGAATAAATCAAAAAATATTGGCTGAACCTTTTTTTTAAATGACACTGAAGAAATATTTGTCCATGAAAAACTAGAAATAAATAAATAAATATGAAAAAAGATAAAGAAAAGAAGAAAAAACTTATAAAAGAAGAAAACAAAACAAAGAAGAAAAGAAAAAAAAACCCACCACAACCCCAAGTCATTAAATGGGTCGGCCCATGGGGTGGCGAGGGATGTGCGGCAACTCCTTGTTTCCTGTAATGGGCGAAAAGTAGAAAAACCAACAGATTTCCAGGGCAACGTATTCAGGGCGGGCTCACGCAACTCCCAGTACTTGTATTTTTTAGGGTTGGCCCGACGACGTTGAACTCCGCTAAAATTGACCCCGAAAACCAACACGTCCGAACACAACCTCAGGCGCGCACGTCGGTAACTGCTGGATGCCTTGAGAACAACGTAAACGTACGGTACGTACCCTCCTCCAGCTCAAGGTCAAAGCGTCAGAGATTTGACAGACCGCAGCACGAACCCGTGGCCGCCAAGGAAACTGCACGCTACATTCCCACACGACTATAAATACGCCACCGGCCGCACCCCGTGTCGCCGCACAAACCAAAGCTAACGCAAACCAAGGAAGACGAGCGACGATGCGTCGAGAGGGACGGCAGCGCGGGTGGGTGCGGGCGTACGACCTCGACATGGTCGACCCGGAGGGTAAGCGGCGGCTCGCCGCGCACACGGCCGTGGCGGGGGCCGCGGCAGTGGCCAATGGCGGGTTCGTCAGGGCGCCGCGGAGGCCCACCAACCACTCCAAGTCCGCCGCTGGCGGCGTGTACGGGGAGCTCGGCGGCAAAGGCGCCGGGTCGACGGCGTCTGGCAAGAGGAGGCGCAAGTTCTGGCACGACGAGATGAAGACGTACTACCTCGAGGAGATAGCCGATGCCGTCGATGGGCGGTTGGATGACGGCTATGACATGGATTAATTCACGAATGCACGTAGCTGCATTGTTGCTTTTGTGTCAGGAAGAGGAGATAACAGTAGTAGAGTCGATGGATTAGTAAAGCTGTGACTTTTGTGATGTCGGTCTTTGTTGCTTCAGTTAATTATTAGACTTTTCTGCTGAAAGGAGAATGCATATTGCGATTGTACTCCCAAGTGTTATTTGAACTAAAGGTTTTTTTAAGTTGAAATTTCAGTCGTACCATCTTAGAGTTTTAATTTCAGTGGTAATTTCATCACAGCATCACATATCGATATAGCTAGCAAAATATAATATTTGACCACGTTCTTTATAACCCTCACAAGTAGAGCCAACAATAATCATATGGACATAGCGCCCAGCAAAACCAGCATTGGGGATTAAGTACACTGAATTAGATAAATGGAGGGTCAGTTAGACAGTATTAAGGGTTTAAGTAGATGCACCCAAAATTGAGGGGTGGGATAAACTTTTTCAGTTCCTTAAAAGAAGTGAACAAAAAATATGCATGAAAACGAAGGCAAACCTGCTGTCGCAAGTTTTCGTAACATCGATTGACCGGTGGTGGTCTGGTAACCGCAGGCAAGGCAAACCTTTTGATTAATCTGCAAAACTGCTGTCGCAAGTTTTCGTAACATCGATTGACAGGTGGTGGTCTAGTAAGTGCAGGCAAGGCAAACCTTTTGATTAATCTACAAGACATGACATGGCGAAGGCAGTAGATCAGAATGGGCCTGGCTAAGACAAATGCATCTGCTAATTAGGAATCTTACAACGTGATCTTGACTGTGATTACTGTAGCTTGTCAGATCTGTCCCTCACAACAGAACAGTACACGGAAACAACAGTTCGTCATCGCTTTTTTCAACTGTTAATTCAATATACAAGAGCAGAGCAGTACGTCGACATGTTAAAGTTGTTCACCTTGTAGCATCTTCCAGTTGCAACTCACAAGCAACAATCATTGAGGTTGGCTGGCTCTTCTGTTCCCAAGCTCCAACCTCACAAAACTAGACTAACCATTCATGATGAAGATGTATGAGACAAAGACAAGCCATCTTATTACAGAGCTCAAGATGCTGACACTTCTCTGATCTTGGTCTTGAACAGCATCACGATAATTTTGTCCATGGAAAAGTAAAGGAAGCAGCCTCTGGAATGCGTCACGAAGGAACCGTAGCCTGTACCAACAATGCAATGCCATGTAGGTCCGTAAACTTTATCAAACTCCTGTTTCGATATCAAGAAGAATCCATTAGAAATTAAGCCATGTATTGTCCTCTGAAGCATAGTGTTTATGCTAAGCAGACCCAAAGTGCCAATATAGCACATGATGACTATATTGATTTCAACATTACCAGCTGGTTACAGCATGTCTAATTTGGCAGTTCCTAAATTTGGTTCCAAGAAAATCCATATGAAAGATTAAAAAAAAAGATAGGTAGGTGATGAACAATTGAACTGATATAACAAGCGAGAGATCAAAATTTTGCATGAAGCTCACCTTCTTCACGTCATGGGCCAGCTGCCTCGAGCTGAACTTGTCCAAGCTCTCATGGGATCGCTTAGCACATCGGAATGCATGCGACTGCATGAATAGCGGCATATCTGCGGCCATCACCTTCACTCCTAGCACCGCAACAGCTTCTTTCATGTTGATTTGCATCTCCGGCATCGATTTCCGCCCAGGCACAATGTCAATGATCTCCCTCTGTCCCAGACCAGGCAGATGCACTCTAGACTTCTCAAGGCAGATATCTTCATCCTTCTGAGTAGTAGTGGGATTTGCGCGCTTAACCTCAGAGGCAACAGACTGTCGTGCCTCTTTGACGGTTCCCCTCCATCTCCCACCAAATAGCCACTGCTCTGTCTTTGTCCTCCTGCTACCATGGCGGGCTGCCATTCCTAGCTAGCTAATATGTGTCCTTCCTTACCGGTGATTAGCTCTCAATCTCTATGGGTCTTCCTGAAGCCAACTATATAGCAGCGGAGAGAGTGACACAACCAAGCGGAATCCTACAGTGCAGGTACTAATTAATTAATGGAACATGAGTTTGGATTCTTTGCAATGAGTGGGTGGGGCAAGGGACAAAATTTTCTTTACTCTGGACAGGAGAACAAGCATATAAAAACGCACAGACCATGTGCATGTTGCCTTGTTCTGCGGTATGGTGCCCTGTATGATGGAAAAAAGTTAGTGTATAGGTTAGTTGCTGCATTAAGGCCAGATTTGAAGGATCCCAATGACTAATCTTTATGACAGAAAAGAACAAGTCTTCAACCACCTTACTATGCCACTCAGGTAGTATATTGTGAGTGTAAGTACTCAGTAGGACCTGCTTATGCGAGGTTTCTATGACAGATGTTTCATTTTCCATGGCAAGCTTCTTTAGTCCAGGTAATGGATCAGAAACTTTTGTCTAAATTTGTGAAGTGCCTCATATGATGAACGGTTGTCTCACCTTAAGCTTTCTCTTTATCATGAAGACTGGAAATTTCGTTTACACCAACTTAATATCTAGCACTCAATTTCATGCAATCCAACCAACTTTTGCAATTTTAGTTCAATGATAGGACTATAGATCAAAGACCAATAAGAACAAATTATTGGACAAGTAGCCCCAATATCACAGGAAAGTTTAAATAAAAGAGGCGAATATTAAAAATGACATAAGATGTCCGTTTCTTGTGGTTTGTTGCACATGGTAGGTAAACTGAAATCATAAGTTTTAATTCATACTTATCTCTTGTTCTCACACTTGGCAGTCTTCATTGTTGAAAATAATCATAATGAAGCAATCTCAACAACCCTATAATTCCCACAATTGTGTTCTGTTCCTGTATAGTCTCCTGTTCCCTTGAGTGAGGCCTGATTACGTTAAGTCATCTGTTCCTTTCTGTGGTACTGAATCTTCTTGCCTCACACTGGGCGAATGCCACAGGTGTTGTATGTTTCTAAAGCATAAAAATGTCAAGTGCAAGAGCATTCATTCAAATGTGATTTGCGTGTACTGTTCATGGTTATTCCTGCAGTACAGAATTACATCTATCATTGGAGGCTCTTCTGTTTTTTCTTTATCATGACCTGCAAATTGGTGCCTTTGAAACAAGGGAAGTTTAAACTCTCAACAATCAGATATATCATCAAATTGGTGCCTTTGAAACAAGGGAAGTTTAAACAGTCAACAATCAGATATATCATCAAACTGGTGTTCTCAAAGTACTGTTCAAATGTTACGTGCCTTTAAAGTCACGCTTTTCTAGGGAGCTTGGGTATTTTGACAAACATTTTGGCTTGAAAGGTTGATTTCTAATATGTTATCTTTCTAATGGAACGTTTAGCTCCAAATCTGCACCGTGACTTACTTTGGACTTGCCATGGTTCGTAAATGCTGACTCTCTATTCCTAAGGGCCATGTGAACAAGTCTCATTAAGCTGTCATCATTGATGACCTCTTCTGCAGGTTCAAAGTTCCTTTTGTCCTCTCACATCATCATTCTATAGCCTTCATCTCATAATTGTTTCCTACAGCAAGGAACATAGGCACTCCATTGTCCCGATTGTAAGGGAGTTTCCTAAATGCCTGTAGAAGATGCTCGGAGAAATATTAATACTTAGTACTATCAGATACCATGACAACTCATAATTGTTCACAAATTCTTATTGTAAACTTCTATTAGTGCTCATTTTCTCTCTTCATATCAAAACATATAATTTTCTTGTCATGAAGGCCCTCCCCGAACCTCAGATTTCCAAGTCAAAATTCCAAATGGGTTGTCTTTGACCACCCATCAATCTATCTTGAATTGACACAGAAAGATACTGAAATTATTATATTGAAGAGAATATTATATCTTAAATATGTTGCATACTCAAATTGGTTTTTGGAACCATGAATAGCATCAATAATGATGTTGCATCCAGCATGGATTTGTTGCTAGTTTAGTTTGAGTATGTCAAGCCTCCATGGTGACAAAATGGGACCAAGCATAGTAAGCCAAACTACTAAAGCACACATAATGATCCACAAGAAAAGGAACACAACCAAACCACCAAAAGCAATATGAGTAATTGAATTAACCACGATAGTTCATGATGACCTATCAAGAAGTGCTTCCACAACTAGTTTACATGAATCACAAAACGCTTCCCGGTAGTTAATCTTAAAGGTACATTTGTGAAGATTATTTTGCTACTAGTTTAATTTTAGTGTTTGTTAAGGTGTAGTTCTATCTAGGCAATGTCTTGAGAGGCTGGATTTTTTGGGGAATCAATGACCTGGGTTTTATCTCAATGAAAGGACAAGTTGAATGCTATTTGACTTTGTGATATTGTGAGTGCTTGACTATTTTATTTTGGGGATCTATCTACTTAGGAATAAATATTTGCGAGCTCAAACAGATGGGGCGAAGTGCTTTTTCTTAATGCTAGGGAAACAACAATTTTTGAAAGTCCCATGATTGTAGCAGTAGTTTTGCAATGTTGAGGAAAGAAATGCAACTACAGATGGCTCTTGCAATATAATTCAGATGATTTCTCAAAATGACGACAAATTTTTCTGTTTTTACAATACATATGCTAGAAACAAAAAGGTTTTAGCGTTAGAAATAACAATGTGAGGTGTCAAAAAAGATTATGGTGCATTTACTACAAGCGGTATGCTTGTGTAAGCACGGGAGACGAGATCACATGTTGAGCAACATTAAGTATCGGAGAAGGGAACAGAGAACACAAACTCAAAATAATTGTCAATATGGCTTGATAAGGATCGTGGAGTCTGGTTTGTGGATAACCATAGCCACACTTGACATGTCCAGATGAAACTCCATTTCTTCGATTTCACGGAAAAATGATGGATTATCAGAAATTTGAAATAATATTAGTGAAGTCGATGTGCATTCGAAAGCATGTCATAATGAATGTCACGGAGTGCAAGTATGGAGGATACAACAAGGTTGGATTTGTTAAGAAGGACATCTACAATTTCTAATTTGGGTATAAGAGGTCAAGACTTGTGGATGGTGATGCAAATGCAACTTTACAAATCATGAAAACTAGGTAGGGAAAAGGATGTCGATGTATTTAAGAATACCAAGTTGATGTTGAAGGCGGTCTAATAATTTTGTTTTGGTGCGACACAATCCCACATGGACTATCAATCAGGTGATGATGTTATGTTTGATAGCACATATCAAACCAATATGTACATGATTCCTTTTGTTCCATTTATAGGACTAAATTACCACCATTGAACAACAATATTTGATAGTTGATGATGGTGGGTTGGTCCTACAAACGGAACAAAAGCATATTTTTACTTGTTCATCCGATATGTGTTATCGAATATAACATCAGGAAATGATTGATAGTCTATGAGACATTGTGTGTCACACCAAAATAGATTTTTCATACACCCTTTTGCATCAGGATGATGCTTCGAAAAGAAATCAAGGATCCTTCCCGCCTAGTTTCCGTGATTTCTAAAGTTGCATTTGCATCACCATCCACAATTCTTAACCTCTTATACCTAGATCAAGAATTGTATATGCCATTCCAACAAATGCAACCTTGCCGCATCGTCCATACTTGCACTCCATAACATTCATTATGACATGCTTCCAAATGCCAATTGATGTCATTAATATTATTTCATATTTTAGATAATTGTTCATTTCCCTATGAGATCGAAGAAATGGAGCTTCGCATGACTTTTTTTTTCGAGTTTGTGCTCTTTCCCCTTTGATGTTGCTCACCTTTGGGTCTCGACTCCCATGCTTAGGGCAAATATAACACATGTAGTACATGCCCCCCCCCCTCTTTTTTCATGCCCCGCGATGTTCTTCGTAACATTGAACCTTTCTTTTTAGCATACATTTGATAAAAACTAACACTTGTCTTCACTTTGAAAAGCCATCTGAATTATATTGTAAAACTGGCCTAGAGTTGCATTTCTTTCCTTAACATTGATGAACATATTGTGACTGCTGCTAGAATCATCAGACTCTCAAATTGTTGTTCTCCTCACATTAAGATATAGAGGTTTTCTCCATCAGTTTGAGCCCACAATGATTTAATCCTAAGCACAGACATACATACAAGCTGCTAAATAGATCCTCTAAATAAAATAGAGGCACTACATGATATCACAAAGCCAAATAGCATCCATTGTTCTCTCTGTGAGATAAAACATGACTCATGGATTCCCAAAAGAAAAGAAAACGCAGCCTCTCAAGACGTCCAGACAGAACTAGGTCTTAAGAAACATGAAAATCAAACTAGTAGCAAACTAATACACTAATGCCATGCTGTTCTCTATATGCCACCAGGTTCACTGTTCATAAAAAATGCCTCTAACAAGACAAGTGGCATAACACAGGTAGCTCTATATAGCGAATTCAGAACATAATAATCTAGCCTCCATATTGATGTTGCCGGACGTAGTGCATCCTGCTCCAGTGGAAGATTTTCTTTTCTTCGTTGGTGTAGTGGCATCCTTTGCACTAGATAAATTTTTCGTGCAGGAGTCGTTTGAACAGTCATCATAGTATTCACTGTCATCTTCACTCCACACTCCATGAAATTTGCCCATCATATGGACCTAGAGGAGTTGGGACAGGAGGAGCAAAGAGAGATCGGGGGATCATGGGGCAGAGAGTTATAGCCCTGGAGGCGGGTCATAGCATTTGCAATGGAGGCAGTTGGGTTAGGGGGGATGGGGAGTGGGTGGCAGAGAACGGCATAAAGGAGTGGGAAGAACACAGTCGTCATGGGGCCGGCAGTGTTTCGTGCCAGGACTGAACTTTGGATCCACATAGCCCTAGTTGGAATGTAACATTACTTGCGCCTTTAGGATTAACTAACAGGAGGAGCTTTGAGATTCGTGCAAACTAGCAGTTCAAGAGCATAGAAGCACTTCTAATATTTGTCTTTAACCCCTAAACAGATATAAATTCAAGTCATAAGAAATAAATAGGAGTTCAAGGATAGAAATATTGATGAAAGACTTAATCATAGTTCGAGGTGTACAGTTTTGGAAATTCTGGTGATGAGACTAAATTTGGAAAGAGAACAATTAGACATGCAAGGTCGTAATTCTTTGCATGTGTATAACCACATGATATACAGAAAAATCAATTCAAGGCATAAGAGAGTAGAATCACGAATGTGATTTTGTACTGGAATAATTTTTGTGCAAATACTACGGACACCCATTACCTCTACTTGGAATGCTATCAACATTATCGTGCACCTAGTGGAGGGCATCCAGTGGGAAGTGGCAGATCCAAGTTGTCAACCGACCTGAATGTCCTCAGGACCATCTTGTCAACATACAGTGTGCCTTCAAGGTGATCATACTCATGCTGCAGGATGCGTGCCTGCCATCCTGAAGCCTCCACCTTAATGGGACGCCCATTTCGGTCCAAACCCGAAACCTCAACATCTAAATGTCGCTCAACAACCGCCCTATATCCGTCAACACTGATGGATAAGTCTCATGTGCTGGTCCTTGTGGGGCTGGTTGTAGGACAGCACTTTAGCATCTTAGACTAGCATAGGACAGCACTTTAGCACCTTAGACTAGAGGACAGCACTTTAGCATCTTAGACTAGCATTTTGGCATATGCTTGGCTGGCTAGCAGCCTATAAATATGTATCCCCAACCCCTCAGGTTGGCATGGCATTTGAGAAATAAACCAGAAAATTGTCCCAACTCCTAGTGTCATCCTCTCTCGATGAGTGTGAGAGTTCTGCTACTACCAAAAGTGAGAATTCAGCGACTAACAACTGGTATCAGAGCCATACTATCCTGTAGCCTGAGCATCTCCTGCTCATCTCCTCTCCCAACCACACAACAGCCCCAGCTGCGAGCAGCAGCTCCGGCCGCTCCTGCTCACTCCTCCCCCGCGCAGACGAGCAGCAGCTCGTCTGAAGCAGCCCTCTCCCCACGCAGCAGCCTCCCGGTAGCGCGTCATGTCCGCAGGGCAGTCTCAGCGCTCGGTCGCCTCGAGCACGCGGCGTCGGCAGGAGGCCGAACTTGCCGCGGCAGAGGAACGCGAGCGAGCGGCGGCAGAGACCGCTGCTGTGGCGGCAAGGGCGTCGAGGCTGGCAGCGGCGGAGCTGGCAGCAGCCAGAGCGGAGGCGGAAGCAGCGGCGGCGGCGGACGCAGCACGTGCGGCGGCAGCGGAGGTCGAGGCTCTGCGCGGCAGCATCGGCAGCTCCATCTCCGCTGACGACACCGCCGACGCGGACCTCGAGCTGCTAGAGAGGGACGCAGCACGAGCGCGGTCGGCGCAGTGGGCAGCCGCGCACGCCCACGAGCGTGGCGGCAGCCCAGACAGGCGCGGACGCGCTGGCGGCGCTCCTGGAGGGGGCGCGCACGGCGGTGGCGCTCCTGGGGCAGCCGCGCACGCCCACGAGCGCGGCGGCAGCCCAGACAGGCGCGGACGCGCTGGCGGCGCTCCTGGAGGAGGCGCGCACGGCAACGGTGGCGGACGGGTCGATGGAGAGCGCGACCTTCACAGGCAGCGTGGCTCTCTCTCCCCGGATCGGTACCATGGTTACCACGGTTTCCAGGCTGTTGTCAGGGACGTCGGCCCCGGCGGTGGGTGGCCTACCCTCACCAAGACCAACTACGTCGAGTGGGCTGCGGTGATGAGGGTAAAGCTCCAGGTGCGGCACATGTGGGAGGCAGTCCGGTACGGCGACGTCGACTACGACCAGGATCGACGGGCGCTGGATGCTCTCATCGCTGCAGTCCCGTCAGAGATGCAGTTCTCGCTTACCAACAAGCGGACTGCCAAGGAGGCTTGGGACGCCATTGCTGCGGCACGCATCGGCAGCGACCGCGCCCGCAAGTCCACACTGCAGGCACTTCGCAAGGAGTGGGAGAACCTGGCCTTCAAGCCAGGTGAGGACGTTGACGACTTTGCTCTCCGTCTCAACACTCTGTTGCAGAAGATGGTGCAGTTCGGCGACGACACCTACGGCGAGGAGAGAGCTGTCGAAAAGCTCTTCCGCTGCGTCCCCGAGAAGTACAAGCAGATGGCTCGCTCGATCGAGTCTCTGCTGGATCTCTCCACGATGTCGATCGAGGAGGCGATAGGTCGCCTCAAGGTCGTCGACAGCGATGAGCCACAGCCTCTCTCGGGGCCCATCACCACTGGCGGGAAGTTCCTTCTCACTCGGGAGCAGTGGGATGCCCGCCAAGGTGACCGGAAAAAAGGGGAGCCTTCTTCCGCGATAGGCGGCCGCAAACGTGGCAAGCCGCGCAAAGCGCGCAGAGACGCCCAGGCCGGGGCGCGAGGACGTGCCGAGGGCGATGCCCGCGGAGGCGCCCAGGGCGGCGCCGCCGGCAAGCACAAGCCGGCACGAGACGACACCTGCCACAACTGCGGCCAGCTTGGCCATTGGGCCAAGGACTGTCGACAGCCACGACGCGGCCAAGCCCACGTCGCACAGGCGGAGGAGGAGGAGCCGGCTCTGTTCATGGCACATGCAAGCATCGAGCTACCTCCAGCGGCACCGGCCGCAGCGGCTCTCCTCCACCTTGACGAGACAAAAGCACACGCCCTCCTCGGCTCCGGCTCCGGCAATGACAAGACCGACGGGTGGTGTCTCGACACCGGCACCACCCATCACATGACCGGTCGACGGGAGTTCTTCACCAAGCTTGACTCTAGCGTCCGAGGCTCCGTCAAGTTTGGGGATGCCTCTGGCGTGGAGATCAAGGGCGTCGGCTCCGTCATCTTCACCGCCGTGTCTGGTGAGCACAGACTGCTCACCGAAGTCTACTACATCCCCGCGTTGAGGACTCTATCATCAGCTTGGGACGGCTGGATGAGAACGGTTCGCGCGTGGTGATTGAGGATGGAGTCATGAGGATTTGGGATCGCCGTCGTCGCCTTCTTGCCAAGGTAACCAGAAGTGCAAATCGACTCTACGTCCTCAACGTGCAGGTGGCACAACCCCTCTGTCTCGCTGCTCGTCGGGACGACGAGGCGTGGCAGTGGCACGAGCGCTTCGGGCACCTTCACTTCGAGGCCCTGAAGCGGCTCAGTGCCACGGAGATGGTGCGAGGCCTGCCGTGCCTCGACCACGTGGAGCAGTTCTGCGACGTCTGCGTGTTGACGAAGCAGAGGCGACTCCCCTTTCCCCAGCGGGCGAGCTTTCGAGCCAAGGAGAGGCTCGAGCTTGTGCACGGGGACTTGTGTGGCCCGGTGACACCGGCCACACCGGGAGGACGACGCTACTTCCTGCTGCTCGTCGACGACCTCTCCCGCTACATGTGGGTGATGGTCCTCGGCAGCAAGGGAGAGGCTGCGGACGCCATCAGGCGCGCGCAGGCTGCTGCGGAGGCGGAGTGCGGCCGCAAGTTGCGCGTGCTGCGCACCGACAACGGCGGCGAATTCACGGCGGCTAAATTCGCGTCGTACTGCGCTGATAAGGGCATTCAGTGCCACTACTCCGCGCCGTACAGCCCGCAGCAGAACGGCGTCGTCGAGCGGTGCAACCAGACGGTTGTGGGGATGGCTCGGGCCCTTCTCAAGCAGAGGGGGATGCCGGCTGTCTTCTGGGGAGAGGCGGTGGTGTCGGCCGTCTACATCCTCAACCGCTCGCCTACCAAGGCACTCGACGGCAAGACACCGTACGAGGCTTGGCATGGGCGCAAGCCGGCGGTCTCCCACTTGCGGGTCTTCGGCTGCCTCGCGTTCGCCAAGGAGCTTGGCCACATCAGCAAGCTCGACGACAGGAGCACTCCGGGAGTGTTCATCGGCTACGCGGAGGGCTCGAAGGCCTACCGCATCCTCGACCCGAAGACACAGCGCGTGCGCACGGCGCGCGACGTTGTGTTCAACGAAGGGCGAGGATGGGCGTGGGACAAGGTGGTGGACGACGGCTCGGCTCCGACGTACGACGACTTCACTGTCGAGTACGTCCACTTCGAGGGAGCTGGGGGAGTAGGCAGCTCTTCTTCGACGAGCGCGTCTACCCCAGTCCCCGAGCCTCCACCCACCCCGGCGCCTGCTACTCCGACAGCACCACGCTCTCCAGCCAGGACCTCGGCTGCGATGAGTTCTTCGCCGGCTCCACCACAGCTGGCAACGCCATGCACTCCAGCTCCGACAGGCACCTCTCCGGGCACGTCTACTCCACCACCAGCTCGTGTCGAGCGCAGCCCAGTTGAGCTCGCTACTCCGCTCTCTCACGACGAGGAGCGCATCGACGCGTACCACGACGGCGAGTCGTTGCGGTACCGTACGATGGAAAATCTTCTCGGCGACCAGCCGGTGCCGGGACCGGTGCCTCACGACCTGGAGGCGCAGTTGCACCTTGCGTGTGACGACGGCGAGCCTCGGTCGTTTGCAGAGGCCGAGAAACACGCGGCATGGCGCGCCGCGATGCAGTTGGAGATGGATGCGGTTGAGAAGAATCGCACCTGGGAGCTTGCTGACCTTCCTCGTGGTCACCGCGCGATCACCCTTAAGTGGGTGTACAAGCTGAAGAGGGATGAAGCCGGCGCCATCGTCAAGCACAAGGCTCGCTTGGTGGCACGAGGTTTCGTGCAGCAGGAGGGGGTCGACTTCGACGACGCCTTCGCTCCCGTGGCACGGATGGAGTCCGTGCGACTCCTCCTTGCGCTAGCTGCCCAGGAGGGCTGGCGTGTTCATCACATGGATGTCAAGTCGGCGTTCCTTAACGGCGACTTGAAGGAGGAGGTCTACGTGCACCAGCCGCCGGGATTTGCGATCCCCGGCAAGGAGGGCAAGGTGCTCCGCCTGCGCAAGGCCCTCTATGGCTTGCGACAGGCACCGAGGGCGTGGAATGCCAAGTTGGATTCCACGCTAAAGGGTATGGGCTTCGAGCAAAGCCCGCACGAGGCGGCCATCTACCGACGGGGCAGTGGAGGAAATGCTCTGCTGGTGGGTGTCTACGTCGACGACTTGGTGATCACCGGCACCAAGGATGCGGAGGTGGCGGCATTCAAGGAAGAGATGAAGGCCACCTTCCAGATGAGTGACCTGGGGCCTCTCTCCTTCTACCTGGGAATCGAGGTGCACCAGGATGACTCCGGGATCACGCTTCGACAGACCGCCTACGCCAAGCGCGTCGTTGAGCTAGCTGGGCTCACCAACTGCAACCCAGCTCTCACTCCGATGGAGGAGAGGCTGAAGCTGAGCCGCGACAGCACGACGGAGGAGGTGGATGCTACGCAGTACCGGCGTCTTGTGGGGAGCCTTTGCTACCTCGCCCACACACGGCCGGACCTGGCATTCTCCGTCGGCTACGTTAGTCGGTTCATGCAGCGACCGACGACGGAGCACCAGCAGGCTGTGAAGAGGATCATCCGCTACGTTGCGGGGACTCTCGACCACGGCCTCTACTACCCTAGGTGCCCTGAGGCGGCACACTTCGTCGGGTACAGCGACAGCGACCACGCCGGCGACATCGACACCAGCAAGAGCACGAGCGGGATCCTCTTCTTCCTCGGCAAGTGCCTCGTTAGCTGGCAGTCGGTCAAGCAGCAGGTGGTGGCCCTGTCCAGCTGCGAGGCCGAGTACATAGCAGCCTCCACTGCTTCGACTCAGGCGCTCTGGCTTGCTCGACTGCTTGGTGATCTCCTCGGCAGAGACACTAGAGCGGTGGAGCTCAGAGTGGACAGCAAGTCCGCTCTGGCCCTGGCAAAGAACCCCGTTTTCCATGAACGGAGTAAGCACATCCGGGTGAGGTACCACTTCATCCAAGGCTGCTTGGAGGAAGGGAGCATCAAGGCGAGCTACATCAACACCAAGGACCAGCTTCCGGACCTGCTTACCAAGCCCCTTGGGAGGATCAAGTTTCTTGAGCTCTGCTCCAGGACCGGGATGGTTCAACTTTCCCACAAGACGGCGCACAAGACTTAGGGGGAGAATGATGGATAAGTCTCATGTGCTGGTCCTTGTGGGGCTGGTTGTAGGACAGCACTTTAGCATCTTAGACTAGCATCTTAGACTAGCATAGGACAGCACTTTAGCACCTTAGACTAGAGGACAGCACTTTAGCATCTTAGACTAGCATCTTGGCATATGCTTGGCTGGCTAGCAGCCTATAAATATGTATCCCCAACCCCTCAGGTTGGCATGACATTTGAGAAATAAACCAGAAAATTGTCCCAACTCCTAGTGTCATCCTCTCTCGATGAGTGTGAAAGTTCTGCTACTACCAAAAGTGAGAATTCAGCGACTAACAAACACTGGCATTCACATAAGACAAGTATGAGAACATACACGATAAGTACAATGCAATTCAGCTTTCGTTCCCTCAGTATATTCATAGATGAACTGCTAGTAGTAATAACCTTTTAGATAGGTACATCCTAGTACGTACCTTAGACATCCCTCATAGAAAAGTGCAGTTCTTTTACTCGTCTTCTTAAGCTTGGGATTGATAATAACCTGGCTCAGAGGGAAACAAGGAAAATAACAGGGCGTGAGAAGTGCTAATGCCTAACGGCAACGTGTTGAGCGCAGTTCCATGCGGCAAAGTGTACCCACAAGAAGATCGAAGGGGCGGCGATCCTGTGCATCGATGTCCTTCTTGGGAGCATAGCTAATGTATTCTTGCGTGTCCTCCAGAACAATAATCTGTCATTGGTGAATTTAACAGGTTGAGCAATGTGGCCACGGTCTTTTACGATCGAACATAAGCAGGTGAATTTAACAAGAATGCAATGCAAGTGCGCGTGGCAACGCAGACCTTCAAGGGGACGCCGATCTGTGGGGCGGCGAGGCCGACACCGGGGGCCTTCCGCATGACGGTGATCATCCGTTCGATAATGCCCTGGACCTTCTCGGAGGGCACGTCCCCCGGGGCCACCTCCTGGGCCGGCTCGTGCAGCACGGTGTCTCCAGCCTTCACGGTCCCCGGCGTCACCGTCATCGCCGTGGGAGCACCGCCGCCGCCGCCGCCGCCGCCCTTGCCGCCCAGCAGACCCGACAGCCAGCCTCCACCGCCCGCGCTGGCCCTCACGCTTCTCCAGCGCCGGCCGCCCACGGCTCTACCAGTAGCAAAGAAGGTAGGAATCGGCGCGGCGGGAGCGAGGAGGATCGCCGTCGCCGCCGCGGCTGTGGAGAGCGGCCGTAGGAGCGCTACCATCTTCTTTGCTCTAGTCGATTGCGGCTCGATGGGGTTGGATTGGATGGCTCGTTAGCTTACGTCGCAGTTGGACCGGGCTAGAGGAGTAGTGGGCCGACGGCCTGCTGATTAGGGGATGGACCTGCGGCGCGTGGGCTGCTAACTTGTGAGAGACCACTCTATCAAAGAAAAGAAGATGTCAAAAAAAAATGGTGAGAGACCTGCGAACCGAGCTGTGCGGTTGCTTCGCTGTTGTGACGGTACGTCGCACCCTCGCACTGTCGTTCCGCGGTAAACCGCGCTTTCTGTGATACCGGATAAATTTAGGCTTATCTGACGACCTTCATTTCAGATTTATAGTATATTTCAGTAAAATGTGCATGTCTATATGTATGTACTGATGTATGTAGTTTAGATTTATAGTATATTTCACTAGAATGTGCACGTGTATATGCATGTGCTAATGTACATGGTGCGTGAGTGTACGTCCTCAATGTGAAAAAAATATACGAAGAGACACGATTTCTATTAGTGTTGTCTTTGATAAATATGCGTTTAAGGTTAAATTTCTTAGTCTTAATCTCTGCTCTTCCTCAAATTTTCGCCGTATACAAATTTTAATATCTAATGAACACAAATGCACGTGGAAATAGCACTAGCATTTTCTGTATGAGTACCAAATCTAATTGCGAAAGTGTTCTTGGGTTATTTAGTTTCTAAGGATGGTCCTTGGGTTATATGCTATGTGGATATAGAACCAATGGAAAATCGCTCCGAAAGAAGGATAATTGGTTGTTTCATCTTTCACAACATTAAAAAAGGGGTAACTTGTGAATAAAGAAAAATTGGTTTAGCAGCACCGAATGCTCACGATTTTAGTTATATAGCGCTAAACTTTTCTGGTATGCTTTAGTGGCCCACTAATGCTTTGTAGATCCTTTGCCCTCATCAGAAAACGTTGTCACCGGAGACAAACACTCCAAGTTATCTTCGCTGGTTCAAATAGTCACATCTTCCACTCCGCGTGCTCAAACAGAACTTTACTAGTGGTCTTGTACTACCAGATTGGCAACAACATATTTCCAGTTGACACCATTGAACTGGCGGGAGGGGGTGGGGGTTGAGGGGAGGGGGAAGAGGACCAAGAAGTCGTTGTAGGGAAGGAGGAGTGACGTAGAGGTGGCGACATGTGTTGCACATGCAATGTCACCTCTGTGTTCGACTATATTTACGACGTTGCGGTGTTCGACACATGCATCTCACCAACAAGCTCCTTGAGAAGCAACACCGTTTCCCGTTTCTCACTACTCATCCGTAGTTGTGCATCTATTATAGCGAAAATCGTAGAGCCATCATGGACTTGCTTCTGTGTGAGGAGCTACGGCCTATTCAACAATGAGGTGTAAAATTGTCTTCCCAAGAAAACTGAAAATGAAGGTAGACCGAGGGAAAAAGGAACATTTAGTACATTTTGGTGCTACTCCCTCCATTTGGAAACCTAGCTAAGACATGATATAAAATGATACCGTTAAAACTGTTAAACTATTTTTTGATCAAAAATAAATATTGTGAATGTCTTACGTCTCTAAACGAAGGAGTATTAAATAGTCCTAGAGCCGTGAATGTCACCAAATAACTTCAGTAATTGGTCTAAGGGGACTGTGTGCTAGCGGATTGATGGAAGTGGAAAACGAAGATTCTGCTTTTCACTAGGCCACATGCTTAAGGGCATCCCTAGTAGTAAAAGTCAGTCGACCAAAGAAAGATGAAAACGAGTTTTGATCGGAGTTTTTTCCCGTGTCTGGCGGATGCCGTCTTTCTCTCTCCCTCCTAGGTGTCTCCGTTTCCTTCGCTTTCCAAGTTTTTGATCCGTGCTTAAATCAGTCAAGCCCTTAGCTCTATTCTCCTTTTCCCCTAGTTGATCTCTAGTCCGTTTGGGAGTGGGGCTTAGAGAGGGTGGAGTTTTGTCTTGTTTCAGGAGGTCGGCAGCTGAATTTCGAGTCTTCTCTCAGATGCGCCGCAGCTGCTTCAGCCGAGGTTGACGAAGATCTTCGGAGGGTGGAGGCTCCAATCGCACAGATGTACTGCAGCTGACCAAGATTCCACAGAAGTGGATCCGCTGAAGTCTTTTTTAGGCTTGGCATAGTCCTCATGGTTCAGAAAGACCAGGTAATGTTGCAGGTACAAAGATATAAGAGACAACTCAGAGATTAAGTTTTTTCTGCTTTCTTCTTCTCAGGGCTTAGTAGGTTTCCTGCTATTCCTAGTTTTTTCTTTCCTTCTAACCATGGATGATGTTGATGTTGCTTTACTTTCTTTACTTTGCTTGTCTCTTCGTTGTTAGTTCAGTTGCTATGAGCCTTTTGTCTTGGAACTGTCGAGGGGTGGGCAAGAACCTCGACAGTAACAAAATGCAGTACCTTGCTAGGTTAATGTTATCCACTCAAGCCAAGATTGTTTTCATATCAGAAACTAAAACTGCCAAGTTTAGCTCAGCTCAATTAGTTAATAGGTTCCCAACTGACCATAGTTTTGTTATGCCTGCTAAAGGTCGATCTGGGGGTTTATGGCTCATGTGGTCGGACGACATTCATCTTACTTTGCTGCACTCCTCTACTAGCATTCTGTTAGCCTCTATTATAAATTCTAGTACTGCTGAGGCTTTTAATCTAGTTTGCATGTATGGTGATCCTACCCATGTTAATTCTGTTCAACTATGGGAGGAAGTGGCTTCTTTTGTTGCAAATACGCCTGAGAAACCTCTCTTATGCATGGGTGATCTTAATGATATCCTGTATCCTCAGGACAAGTCCAACGCTGCTAATGTTAATTACTCTCAGTTGCGTAATTTTTCCTATCTTATTAAGCAATGTGGTCTTATGGATTTGGGCTTCAATGGTCCTGCCTATACTTGGACCAATAAAAGATTCTCTTCAATTCCTATCTATGAAAGACTAGATCGTTGTTTGGCTAATGCTAACTGGTGTCAATTATACCCAAATGCCAATGTGTACAACTTGCCTATTATTCAGAGTGATCATGGCCCTATATTAATCATGCTGCATTCTAATTTTAAAAGACCTTCTAAGTATTTTAAATTTGAGAACTGGTGGCTGATGGAAGATGACTATCAACCCATGGCCCAGCAAGCCTGGACTCAATCAAGTCATCAACCTTTTTCTACTAGAACCAGAAGGCTTGCAGGAGCTATAAAGATTTGGTGCAGGAAAAAGAAGCCACTGCAAAACCAACTGGATGTCTTAGAGCAAGAAATCACTCAAATCCAATGTCAAAGTCCACAAGTCCAGGATCACACAAAGGAAGAGAAGCTCATAAATGATTATGAAAGTACATTATCCAAGTTAACTCAGTTTCACAAACAAAGGGCCAAGAAGCACTGGGCAATCCATGGAGACAGAAATACAAAGTTTTTCCATATGGCAGCCATTAAAAGAAAGAGAAAGAATAAATAGTAAGTATACAACAACCCTCAGGTCAGATCACTCTCAATCCTGATGACATTGCAGCTTGCTTTATCAATTACTTCAAGAATATCTTCACCTCTTCCATGCCTGCAAATAATTCGTTCAATAGCTACAATTGTCAGCCCACTTTGCAAGATGAGTTTACTAACTCTATTCCAGATAAAGAGGAAATCTTGCAGATTCTAAAAGAGATGAGAAAAGAAGCTTCTCCAGGACCGGATGGGTTCAGTGCTGCTTTTTACATGTCTGCTTGGAGTTGGATAGGTGATGATCTTACTAATCTGGTTCATAATTTCTATACCAGGGAGACCTTCCTCCTGATCTAAACAAAACTAATATAGTTCTGATTCCTAAGAAACAACTGCTACTACTCCTCAGGATTTTCGGTCTATAAGTCTTTGTAATGTGGCTTATAAAATAATTGCTAAATCTTTAGCCAATAGAATCAAACCTCATCTTCCTAATAACATTTATGACACGCAGCAGGCTTTTATTCCTGGCCGTAGAATTGCTAATAATATCATTATCGGTCAAGAAATAACTCACTCTTTTAAACTTGGCTCTTGGAACCAAATGCTTTCATGATCAAAATAGATTTAGCTAAAGCTTTTGACAGATTAGAATGGAACTTCATTTGTCATGCTCTTCACAATTGTGGGTTTCCTCCTCATTTTATCCAGCTTGTTAATCTTTGTATTTCCACTCCTACTTTCTCTGTGGTAATCAATGCTCAACCTTATGGCACTTTCCCTAGTCAAAGGGGAATAAGACAAGGCTACCCCTTGTCTCCATATCTTTTTGTGGCAGGTGTTAATGAACTGGCTGAAATGCTTCAAAGAGCCCTTAGTAATCACCAATTACAAGGAATCTCATTAGGTCCAAACTCACCTCAGATTCATTCCCTTATGTTTGCTGATGATCTGATTGTTTGTGGAAGGGCAGACACCATGGATGCGCAGGTTATCAAAGATAGTCTACAGCAGTTCTACAATATGTTAGGGCAAACTCCAAATTGGTCTAAGTATTTTATTTATTTCAGCAAAAAGGTAACGTAGAACCAAAAAGATTCTATTAAATCTATTTTTCCAGTTCAACATATGCAAAATGACACCATTCACCTGGGCCACCCTTTAATCATGCCTTCAAAGAATAGAAGTCAGTCTTATAATTTTGTAATAGACAGATTCAGAAACAAGTTAACTACTTACAAAGCAAATAAACTATCTCATGCAGGAAGGCTAGCTCTCATACAATCTGTGTTTGCTTCTTTACCAATCTATTATATGTCTAATATCATGTTCTCTAAGAAATGCTTAGCCCAGATGACTTCCATTATCAGAAAATTCTGGTGGACTGGTGCTCAGGAGGATAACAACAAGAGGCCTCTTTATCTCAAGGCCTGGAAAGAAATTTGTAAACCTAAAGAAGAAGGAGGGCTGGGTATAAGAGACCTCCAGGCAGTTAACGAAAGTCTACTCATGTCAGCAGCGTGGAGAATTGCAACAGAGGAAGACGCCACAATCTCCAAAATTCTTAAAGCTAAGTACTATCACAATACCTCCTTTTGGAAGGCCAAAGGTAATATTCCTAAATCTGCTTTTTGGTCTTCTATCCTTAAGGTTAAAAGTAAACTTGCTGAAAATTGCACTATTCAAATTGCAAATGGCTGCACTAACATCTGGAATAGTCCTTGGTGTTTTTTTTGGCAAGATATTCACAGCCATCTAATTATTCAAGGTCATGGTTTTAATTATCCCAATTCTATTTCTGATCTGTGGCTCCCTAATTCAAAAATTTGGAACACATCTCTTATAACTACTTTGTTTGGTCAGCAAAATTGTGAATACATCTCAAATATTCCTGTTACTGCTGCTGATCATGATGACATTGTGATTTGGAAACATTCTGCTAATGGTGTCTGTACTTCAAAAAGTGCCTACAAAACCTTAACCTCCATTCCTTGCAATGCAAATCCTGCTGTGAATGTTCATTTTGCAGGAAATGTCAAAAATATTACCATGGCGGCATGGAAAAGCAAGCAATTACCTCCCCGAATCCAGACCTTTGCTTGGCGTCTATTGAGAAAGGCTTTACCTACAGCAAAAAGAGGATCTACTATTTCTAGACATATTGACAAGCATTGCAAAAGATGTGGTCAAGTGGAAGATGATCTGCATCTTTTCTTTGCTTGTGAGTATGCAAAATTGTTTGGTTTGCCTCTTTTTTAGGTTTACGGATCGATGGCCTGATTACTCAACAGATCTCAACGGTTCCAGATATAATCAATTTCATTATACAAACCTTCACTCAACACAACTCTCTAGAGTTTATTTTAGCAATCCTTTGGATGCTTTGGAAGTCTAGAAATGAATTGTTATTCAATTCAAAAGATCAAAATCCCACACAGGTCATACATGGAGCAAAAGCGCTTCTAGGAAATGAAGAGAAGAGCAACCAAATAAAAGAGCCTCAACACCAAAGCAACATCTACAAAGCTGTTTATTCTATTGATAGGTCCAGGATACAGCAAGGCCCAAATATCTTTGTGGATGCAGCTTGGGGAGAACAAAATCCTCCAAATATTTCTCTTGCAGGTGTACGGAAGCACGCAGGACTGGGAATCTTCATTCTTGTGCCGCGACATCAGCAACACAGAACAATTTTTTTTGCAGGCAAATTCACAAGCGAAAAACGCCCTTCAAGCTGAAGCGCAGGCCCTGGACCTGGCATCTACCATCACTTCTAGACTTCAACTCCACCAATGCTCCAACTTTCTAACAGATAACGAGACCTTGGCGTTGGCAGCCGCAGCAAGAAAGCCTAAAGAAAAGCCAGGCCACTGGAGTATTAGGCCAATCTTGCAAAGTTTCATTTCTAATACCCATGCAAGTGATACTAGAATATACAAGATCAAGAGAGATAGTAATAGAAATGCCCACCGTGAAGCACAGAATGCGTATAGAAAAGCTCCTGGGAGCTCATGCATCTTTTCTTGCACTAGTTGCAACCATCCTTCAGCCTCTTGTCCAACAAAGGCTGCTCTATGTAATCTAGTAGTAGCCAGCTACAACGTTGTAGCTGTGACTTGTTTTATATAAATAAATAAAGTCCTGAGTTTACAAAAAAAAAGTAATAAAAGTCAGTCTTCTTTTATGCCCATTTATGTCATCTATATGGCAATAAAAATATATAGTACAATGGTAGAGAAGATTGCATTCCCCTATATTTAATATCCGTTTCTTTAGTATCCTTAGTTTATGGGCGTAAGGGCATCTCCAATAGTGTGACCATCAGCCTTCCTTTAGTCATATCACATATATTTTTTTAATTGACATGGAGAAAAAAGAGTGAAGAGAGAAAAGTGAACAAGAAACCACCCCTTTAATGTCTACAAAAGTTGGTCATTCACACACCAACACCTCCGACCACATGGTTCCAACCCTCTTTGGTAACCATGCTACCCATAAGGGGGCTACCCCAAGGCAGGCGTCCAGCTACTACACCAATACTTCCATTGGCATTACAACACACGTAGCAATGGTTCTGTGCAAAATTGGTTCACGTTAGAAGAGGGCCATCACATCCGCGCATTCCTTTCATTCTTTGGTTGGTTTTCCAGGCTCCTTTGTCGGCATGCATATTGGCATCTTGGAAATTCATTCTTCTAAATAAGAGGTCTAGAGCCTCCTCTAGGGGGCATTATCATGATCTTGCTCTTTATCCTTTCTTCTTATCCTCATCTTTTGAATCGTCAAGTGAGCAAGACCCTTCTACTTAATAAGGTAGAACCTTTAGTGAATCGGTATACTCAACTTAAGAACGAATACGATCACAATCCTGCGGGATATATTAAATTATCCTACCTAGAGGTTAATTCCATTGAATCTTTTAAACCGAATCTTTTAGAAGACCACTCCTCAGCGGATAACACCGCTGATGATTTTCTTAAATTGAAAGAAATGGAACTTCGGTATTCTGAGAAAGAGTTCCAACTAAAGAAGCTGATAGCACAAATGCTGGAGGCAACAAGGCCAAAAATGATAAAGGCCAAATTTCTTTTCCAGGATCCTGAAGAAATTGGAAGCCTACCTATCCCCACAAGGGAAGTCTACCAAGGATGCCTTTCACTTTTAGACAGTTCCTCGTGCATCAAAGGACTTCGCTTTGAAAGTGAAGGTCAGGGTGGGTGGTTTAGGAGAATTAGCCATAGAGAGCTACTATTTTATTAGCAAAGCTAGCTACTAAAAGACAAGAGCATCTATTTGGCCTGTATAGTGGCTGAGTCATGATCAGAAATATTGACGAAAGAAAGTGAAATGACCCATCGTCCCAATTTGGGTAATCCACGATGTCTTCATTTTATGTACCCATCTTTACTTGTTTTCGGTGTATCGATAGTTTGTTGTACTACACTTTGAACTAACCTAGAGGCCGTGCTTAAAGGACACCCTCGCTCTATTGACAAAACACTTCGAAAGAAGAACGTATCTCCAAGGCCCCGACTAGCCGGCCACCCCCTTTCTTTGCCTATCAGCCGCCTAGTTCGTCATTCTATGAGATCTGGATAGAGTCTCGCTCGGGACGGGGGAAGAATCCATGCTGCCAGCAGCAATCGCAGGCTAAAAGCTTGCCTTCCGAAGGTTAAGAGAAGGCTTATCCCCCTAAATTTAAGGATACTAGAAGGTAACTGAAAGGACCAAAATGTCGCCTCGAGGGGGGTGAATAGGCAATCAAAACTTTTAATCAATTTGAGCCAATTTAAATGCGGAGTTAAACTATTGGCTATAGACTAGATTATCCACCACGAGAACTAGGTTCAACTAGTGTAACAACAAGTGTATGATTATAAACTTAGAGAGATAAACTAGCAATACAATATGGCAAGCAATTCAATTTTACACAAGATATACAATATAGCAAGAATGAATTGCAAGACAAGATTATCAATATAATGCATGAAAGTAAAGAGACACGGTGACACAAAGATTTGTTACCGAAGTTTGGGTATCCACCGATACCCTACGTCTCCGTTTGAGGAGCTTGATCACTCGTGATCAAAAGCCGGATTCCTCTCAAGCCTTTATCCCTCGAGGATGCCCGGTATCTCCTTGACCACTACGGCTAGCTCCTTCCTCCACTCCGGAGATGGAGAGCTCCACAACCACTTCACAATCTTCTAAGCCTCCTCACAAGCTTCTTGAGGAGATCACCGAGTCACCACCACCAAACCGTCTAGGAGTCGGTGGCCTCCAAGAGTAATAGGCTCCCGGACACGTGCTCAAATGCAATCGATGCCGAATGCTCAAACTCACACAACTAATGCTCTAAGTGTGGGCTACCAAAGCACCACACGCCTCTCACACCTCTCTCTTTTCTCACTAAGTCACAAAAACTTTGAATCTCACAAAATATGCTTGGGAGAGGAGAGGAGATGACTCAAAGGTGGAACACCAAGTTCTAACACCTCACCAACCACTGCACAAAGCAAAAATGAGCTGTATCCCCCACAAGGAGGGCAAGGGGTATAAATACCCCTCTCCCAAAAACTAGCCGTTGGGAGCTCAGCAGCACATCCGGATATTCCGGGGTAACACCCCTGGACACTCCGGATACACAAATCCAACAGCTACAAACTAGTCATTGGACTCCTGACACACGGGAAACAACACATCCAGACATTCCGGGGTAACAACCCCGAACACTCTGGACACACAAACTCCAACAGCTACAAATTAGCTGTTGGACCCCTGGCGCACAGAAAAAAACACGTCCGGACATTCCGGCCCACCCGGACAATCTAGGCCTACCCGGATACTGTGGGTACTTGGCCGAGAGCACCCCAAAATGGCTCAAGACCACTCGAACACTCCGAGACAACTCGGACACTCTGGGTAACAGACCCAAAGCAGCTCAAAACAGAGCCAGGCCGGTCAGACCGCCTCACTAGCCGGTTAGACCGCCTCTACTCAGACAGAAACCTAGGACACTAAGATCTAGACTTCTCGACAAAACACGACCCGCACACATTCTAGGTTTGAACATTCGATAACCGATATGATCGCGCTACACGTCTGGTAGCCCCTCTTGATCGTACGGCTATCGAACCTATAACCCAGTCTCCTACCAAACTCCGTGAGACCGGCAAAACTAGAAACCCTAGTCTATGGCATACCTTTGCCTTGAGCAATCCTTGCCGGACTTGATGAACACACCATCCAAGTCCCATTGCTTCTATTGCTCTTCTATGCTCGTCATCAACTTCACTTGAGCTCGATGACGATCTTTATCCTCGCTTCTATCTTGATCCTCTCTCAATCTTCAGAAGCTTGATGAAGTCTAAATGATAGCTCCACATGCACCAAGCATAGAAGGCTTTCTCTTCACATCATCTTCACTTGTTCATCTTTACTCGGCGTTACTCGGTGGACCGCAAGCTTTAAGCACATATCTTCTCATGATGCTCGTCTTGAAACTTGCACTTCTCAACTTGATGACTATCTCCACTTGATATCATCTTCTCATGGGCTTCATGAACTCGACATCTTGTTGCATGCCCATGAGTCACACATAACCCTCACACTTACATAAAGCATATAGCGCATAGGGTTAGTGATCAAAAGCAATACACAATTGCTTACCTTCATTCGATCACAGGAAGCCACAACTAGTGTTCTTCTCTTGAACTCCTAGCATCATGTCTTGATCACCTTTGCTCAACTCATGAGCACTTCTTTTTGACCATCGTGAGTTCATTGACATGAACTTCTTCATCTTGGTCAACTCTTCACTTCAATCCAACTTATGAATTTTTCTTTCAATCCTTTAGCTTAACATATGAGCCTATGGACCCTAACCCCAACACACTCTATCACAAAGTAAACATGTTAGTCCATAAATATTATTGATAATAGCATACATTTAGTCACTTGAGCCACACAAGTGACTTAGTCTTCATGCTCTATTATCAATCATATCAAGTCCAACTCATGGACTTCCTCTTTATCTTCTACCTCGATCATCTCTGAGGTTTTCTTCTTTCTATCTTCTTCTTGATCACATGAGCATTATCTAGAGCTCATTGATCTCGATGCATCTCTTTTACTCTCATGGCATTCCTTAAGAATCCATCTTTCTATCCTCATGCATCACCTATGGAACACAAACTTGTCATTAATTACCAAAATTACACTTAGGAGCTAAATAAACCTTCAGTAACCTTCTCTATCATTATACTATGTATTTCTTTTGCCATCTCTATATGACATGAATGGGCATAAGAGAAGGTTATCTTCTCTACTATTGAAAATGTCGTAAACCTTCTCTTAGCTTTCCTTTAGTTAAAGAAAGATAAATTTCTCTCTATTCACTCTCTTTCCTCCATGTCAATAAAAATCTTATGTGGCATAACTAAGAGAAGGCTGACACCATGATATCCTTATTCCTAGCCTCCCTGATGCTGGATTTTGCTAGCAAGGTCGAGGCACTTGCGTGTCATGTGCGTACTACGCTGTGGCATACCCGGCTTTAAGGCTGGACAAACCCTTGTGTTTCTTATACCGGTCTCATGATCAGTAGCCGGTACACACAAGTTAACCTGTATATCAAGGTCGTACACGTACTTATTAGAATACGATATATAGCCGATCTTCAAGATCGAATAATTATACCTTTAGCCCAACGGCTAAAAATCTTACAGCGGAAATCAAACGGTGATGCGGCCCATCAATATGCCATTCCCGACAGGCAACTGACTGGGGGTTTCGCCCTAGCTTTCGCGGATACCGTCGTTGCTTTCGAGCTGTCGACCCTTCAGTCTGGCCAAATCAACAAGCCAGGTGAGTACATTGAATATACTCGCAAGCTCTCCGTCAGGGAGTTTATCACAGATATATGCATGCACGGGTATATCAAGAATCGAGCTCTAACCTATGTCTCATGTTTTGTGAAAAAGTAAGTTTGCATATGAAATATTTAAATAGATAGCAAAAGCAGTTTTTCATAATTTGTCACGGTATTCCGAGACAAGCATTCGTTCCATCTTTCTTCCCTGCTACAACTGGAAACATATCTGTGCTTTCCGCTACAACGAAAAGTCTCATAATCACCCGCTTCAACGGGGAGTCTCATGCTCACCCGCTACAACGGGGATACTAGGGTTTGCCCGCTTCAACGGGGAAATCTCTTCTTCATTTCTCCCACCATGACGGGGATTCTCCTGTCATCCTGTGAACACGGCGGATCACGTCCTTAAACCCGTAACCACATTTTAGGTTTTGAAACCCAATCTACTTTAGTGTGGCCCAACCAAGTTCGTCCTTGACCGTGGACACGGCTATTCGAATAGTTTTAACCCTCTGCAGAGGTCGTACGGCTTTACCCACACGATGTAGTTCACCCTGGGTACACTGCGCGCCGTATACTGACAGGGTTAGTACAACGAGACTCTTCACCGGAGTAAACCTAGCCATGAACCCGCCAGAAGGACATGTCCCAAACCTAACTTGAGTAAGTATCATCACTACAAGGAGGTTGGTGTTCCAACTTTGTGGCGAACAAGCCATCGCTTCCAGCGGAAACTTTTCTCTACAGAGGCTACAACCTCATCTGCACACTTCTCCCTGCCTACGGGTTCATGCTAGTCTCAGACCGGTACTAGATCAAGTCCTTCCCATAAAGGACATGTGGACGTATGGTAAGACTTGGCCAAACGGCACTTAAGCTCGGTCCTTAGGTGATCTGAGAGGGACTTCACACCGCACCCGTAAATGGGCAGCGAGAACCACGTCGGGCATTACCTCGCTTTTAACAAGCTTCCTGCTTTCTCCCTTCATTTCCGACCCGGGTCAAAATCTTCTCCATTTGTTTTCAGGTTTTAACCAAACCTCTTTTCGGCAAAACATCCCACCCATGGATATTCTACCTTCATACACCTTCGGACACGACGGTCCTTTTTCAAATATTTCACCACATGAAATATGGGGTATTCCTTCCCTTTCTGAAAACCTAGTTTTGCTACTGTAGGGCTAAGCATTCATACATACACTACCCTAGGTTTCCGATAATCACTACCTCAGTAAATATCATCACTGACGGGCGAAAATCCGCAATCACTGACGGGTTCAGCGCCCGTCAGTATGCTCCTGTCAGTGGAAGTTTCACTTCCACTGACGGGCTGGAAGCCCGTCAGTAGTGGCTGTCACCACTGACGGGCCCCTGGTTATGGCCCGTCAGTAGTTTATACCTCCACTGACAGGTATATAATGTTCTGCCCATCAGTAGTTCCCTTTCAAGGATTAAAAAAATAAATTTTAGAAAACAAATAAACAATACATTCATTACAACGTACTGTAACAGCCAAAAAGGTGGAGAGCAACTTAGCCTGAGATAATGCTAAGCCTAAGCTACAATGTACAGAAGTAAACAGAAAACATAACAACTGTACAGAAGTATGTCATCATGACTTAGTAGTAAGTAATGATAAAGGACGCAAAGCAACCAATTTAGCACTTGCTAATACGTGCATACTCAATCTAAGAAAAATGGTTTTATTCCTATATCAAGTTCTTATTTAGAACTTCCCTACATCACAAGTTTCCCAGCAGTTCTTTTGCCTCCTCCAAAAAGCCCTCATAAGCAAGGCCTTCGACGAGAATGATGTAGGTTGGTTCATCAGGCATGCAGCCACCGGACACCATATAAGCAAAAAAAACCAATAGCAAGAATTGTGTTATTAGCTGCATGAAATAAATACAACTCCTGGTTAAATTATATAGTTACCTGAATACGAAGAGATACACCTTGCAGCTAGGACTTCAGGGCATAAAATTTTGTGATCTGATTTCTTTTGCGGATAAGCTCCCTGTGAACAATGTTGAGAACATCAAAAATATTTCTTCTATTAACATGCAAAGCTGTTTGCTTGAAACATGAGTAATTACACAAACAAACTTGCAAGAAACAGACATAAACATAGAACTATAAGTTTAAGATTATCAACACAAAAATTGGCTTATCCTATCAGAAGACGTAAACATAGAACTTGTGTTCTGAAATACATAATTAATTCGTCTCATCTCAACATATGTTATCATGTGGTTACCTCTTCTTGGTCCTAAGATAGATCTTGGCTAGAGTTTTAGGCCTTGGCCGGTCTTGTTCCTTCACGTGGCGCCTCCGGCGAAAACTAGCAAAGGTTACGTGTCAATCAAACTGAGAGTTAATTGCTACCGAACTTGAAATTGGTAGGCAAGAATTTGTATCAAGTGCACATTGACTAGACCAGCGGCATACCCGAACCCAATGGGAAGTACATCGTGCGCCATCATTGGGCTGCCTGGCAATACCACGAGGTCTGTCAACTCTGGAGCCTTATTAGCCAAGACTTGAATGATAACACAGCTCACAAGAGCAGGGGAGGCAGTCAGGAAGCAACACAAGAGGAATTATTGAGTGAATATTGCATGAATGAATTGATAGAAAATAGGAAGCAGTAGTAAGATTGATCGATCTAAAAAAAGGTACCTGAGCACGGATCCGCCGGGAGGCATAGAGCATGGATCCGGTGGCCTGGGCCACGGATCCGGCGTGCTCGGGCCTGGAAGCTGCGATGGGGAGCGGTGGGAGCAACGAGGAGACAACAGCGTTGGGGTTCGGTTGCCCGAGGAGGGTGACCGGCGGGACTCGGCTGCAGAGGGCCGACAGCGACCTGGCGGTGGGCGGCAGCTCGGATCCGCAAATGGCGGGGCGGCGCGAGGCAAATAGCAGAGGTGCAGGGGTGCTCTCAGCGGGAATAGCGGGGCGAAGAAGCGCGCGCTTGCGAAGAGGAGGAGCACGAGGAACCAGTCGGCAACGCGCCGCTAACGGCTGCTGTAGGCGGGATCGGAGCCTCCGAGGCGGCGGTGGTTTTTCTTGGAGAGCTCGGACGGAGGAGGAGATGGGGAGTAGGGGAGAAGAATGGGGAAGCCCTCGGTGTGCTCAAGGTAGGATCTACGGAGAGAGAGGAGGGAGGCCGGTTTGGGAGTGCGAAAAATAGAGTTAGGGTTAGAAGATGGATTATGTAGTTTGGGCCAAATTATCACTGACGGGCCGCAATTTGGGCCTGTCAGTGGTTTGGGCTATAAAATCACCGACGGGCCATAAATACGGGCCCGTCAGTGGTGTAATACACTCTACTGACGGGCAATAATAACGTGCCCGTCAGTGGAATTTTCCATCAGTAGAAATACATAACCACTGACGGACAATGTTTTTGACCCGTCAGTAATTATTTTTTCTTCTGAATTTGGACCGTGTACTGGAATAATCACTGACGGGTACATGTTCGCCCGTCAGTGGTGTACAGTACCGCTGACGGGGATTTTTTGCCCGTCAGTGAAGACTGTGCAGGAGAAGTGTTTTTTGAGGTAGTGAATTTATCCGAAATATGTAGTCCTTAAGGCGACAAGGAGTTGAGGGTCAGACTAGGGTTTTCTAAGTATCGGACATAACTATACTACATAAAATAACGGGTTGTAAAACATAGCATGCATGTTTCATAAACAACATAACATTTCGTAATCATGGGATTCAACATGATCAAAGGTGAAGAGCTTGCCTGGCGATAGCGGTCGAGTTGCGATCTTGAACGGAATACAGCACTCATCTGGAACCCTCCGCGCGATATCGCACAACGTCATATCTACACGTTGGAAAATAGCGCATAAACAACGATGCGAGGAAAAGCCAAATAAGAACCATATGTACATACATGCAAACTTAAACTAGGTGCTCTGGACCTAGAAAGTTTTTAGGGTTTGAAAGGGTGGGAAAGAAATCATCACCTAAATCAATGGCTTTGCAAATTGGAAAACATGGCTTTAGGTGACTAATAACATGTTAGTATTTAAAAGTTTTGGTCCTCATATATATTAGTTAGGTCCGGTCCAGAGGAATTAATCATGCTAAAATGTTTTATAATGCTATATGGAAAGGTTTTAGAGCAAAAATTAAAATGGTTTATGAGTATATACCTACCAAAGTTGAAAGGATGTTAAGCCACTTTCAAAATGTATATTGTTTTCATTAGAAAAAAGTTTTGAAAATTAAAGGTACACTGAACCCCACAAGTTTCACTTGATTTTATGCAAAAAGGGATTAACCATGTTAAACTATGCTTAAGGAAAAATGTAACATGCTCAAATTTGAATCGATTTCAAATTTGAAAATTTAAATAATTTCAAAAATTTAACACCCGAAGGAGAGAGGGAGCGGTGACGGTGCTTGAGCGGGCTCGGCGGATGCAGCTCCTTGCCGCGGCCGTTGGGGGCTTGCCGCGGCAGGGGCTAGTTGACTGTGGCAGTAACCGAGGGCTGCCGCGGCAGCATATTGTGGAGTGCGGCAACAGCGCTTGAGGTGATGGCAGCTTGGCTAGGCTGGAATTTGCTAAGGGAGGACTTAGCTCGGCTTGGGGTGGCACGTAGTGGCTCAGAAGAGAAGGTAGAGCTGCTCGGCAAGGGTTGGAGCTGGGGCTGGAGAGAGGAGGAGCTACAGCAAGGGGACATGAGGAGCTCGGGCAGCAGAGAAAAGAGATTTAGGGAATGGGGATGAACCACAGGGTAATAGGGAGCTCGTGCTGGTTTTGTAGCAGGGAGGAGAAGCTAAGTGCTGGTTTGCGTGGTCCTAGGAAGAAGCAATGGAAGGGGGAAGATGCAGGTGGGAGCTCGGCTTGGATGAACAGAGAGGAGGAGCAATGGGGAAGGAGCTCAAGCAAGAAGACTTGGGCAGCTCAATGCAGCGTGGGGATTGAAGAAGACAGAGTTTGGGGAAAACTTCTGAGCTCAGCTGCTTGTTGCTTGAATGAGTGGGGAGGAGCTGCTCAAAGTTAGAGGAGAAACCAGGGAGGAGACAAGCTTGAGTATTGCTGCAGCTTGGTGAGGGAAAAAGGAGGCGTGCACAGTTGCAGCTTGGGGAAGAATGGAGAGTGGAGAAGAGATGACAGCTTGGGGAGGGGTTTGGAGTGCTCATAGGTAATTGATTTGGACGGGGAGGAGCAGTGGCAAGCAATGGCGTGGGGGAAAACAGTAGCAATAACTCTGGAAGAAGAATGAATGGGGTAGCGCGGTAGAGAGGGAGTGATGGGAAAGCTTGGTTGACCACTGTGGCAACAGCAAAAGTTAGACTGAAATCAAGTAGGGGGGTGGTGTGGCTGGATGCAACAGGGATCAGAGTGAGAGAAAGGAATACAGGAAAGTGGCAGTGTTTTTCTTTATTGGATTCCTATCGATTCTTTTAGGAGAAGTAGCGTACAAGGTGGTAGAGTTTCAGGGTGGAAATGGATTAAGAATCCAAGAAGATGCTTTACGAAATAAGGAAGCTATTGGCCGTGTAAATTAATCAGAATTAGCTAGCTCCAAAATGAATTTAGGTCCGTTCTTTTGAAATTATTTGAGAGTTTTGCACCCGTTGCCATGCTTTACATCTAGACTACTGATGAGAGGTGATCTTTGAGTGATTTTTTTTGGAGATTCTTTTCTGAGAAACATTTGGAAGGGTTGTAGTTCAAGGCTCAATATTTGATTCAACTCAAACTTGAAATGGTTTGAAATATTTGCACGGGACCTCAAGATATTTTATATAAATATGCTAGGGAGGGTCTCAGGATATTTCTATGAATTTGTGAGGATTTACGGAGACGTGGATAAACATGGTGAAGTAAATATCTAGGGTTTTATCATGTAGAAAGATAAATGGATAGATGGCGAAAGGATAAATGGTTATTTGGTAGAAATATAACAGGACGAATATTTATCTTCTGGCATGGTAACATGGTAGAGGTGAAAAGATATTCGTATGACATATGGTAAGGAGGGAGAGCAAAGCTATGGTAGTTAGGATTTTACCGAGAAGAGTAAACCAGGGTTTGGAGTGTATGTGCCCGCATACACTTGAAGATTTTAGCATATATGGGGTTTGCATGTGGATGGAATGGACATGCGAGGTTACGGTGAGTTGGAGTCTGAATGCTGCCACTGATATATCCTATATATGCATGGGATTGTAGCAAAGTCGAACGACGAATTAAGGTTTTGATTCGTAGCTCGGAAGAATGGGTTAGGTTTTGCGTATGTGCGTACCTATAAAAGCAGTATATATGTGCATGTACTCATGGTAGGACATGGCGGAGTAGATGGCAGAAGATCACGTCATTTGGAAAAGATTTGTGACATATATATGTTTAAATTTCACAAAAGTACTGTGTGGGCACTTAGCGGCAGATGTTGGTCTAGGTTGCACCGGCTAGACAAAAGGGAAAGGATGCCGAAGGTGTGTTCGTGGCGGGAAAGCAGGGGCCAGTAGCCACGTATGGAGGCAAGGTATAAAGCAGGGTTTGTATTCCCTGCCAGACAGAGCTTCAATAAAGCAGAGTTTAAGGAAAACAGGAACAGAGGTGGAAAGATTTTGGCTTGACTTGCTTTAGGGTTTAACAGAAGCATGATTTGAGTAAAAGTTTACTCTGGTGTATTTTAACTGACATTATTAGCGAAAAGTTTTTGTTTGCCCTAATTTTCAGGTTTCGAAAAATCAGGGTGTGACATACGCGGACATACATGGTACATCGTGCAATGCACCAGTGCATGTTCCATTGTTGTAGTGTAGTTTTTTTTGGAATATGTCCACTTAACACCCTGAGATTTGGCCTAATGACTACACAACCCCTGAGATTTAAAACTAGGTAACCGTCCCCCCGAACTATTCAAAACTATGCAAATAACCCCCTAGGGCGGTATTGGAAGCAGTTTTGCCCACTGGCGATTGATGTGGCTCACCAACATGGATGATTGGCCTGCATGGACTTGCTACGTCATTGGACCCACATGTCAGTTCCACTTAACTATTTTCTGTTCTTTCCTTATTCCACTTCTTCTATCCCTCTTCTGATTTCCCAATGGCAATCTCACATATGCACCTTGCCTCCTTCGTGATCACCACTAGCGCCATTCTCAAGTGGCAATAAGAGAGAGAGAGAGAGAGGCGGCATCCTTGAGTAATTGGAAGTGCTGGTCTTTTCCTCCAAAGCTCGGCTTGCGACCGATGTATCCGACATATCAGTGAGGCGAGTTGATAGTGGGTTCAGCAACACGGCACAGATGCGAGCAACATTACCATCGCGGTAGGTCCAGTTGTATAGGAGGTGATGATGGTGGCTTTGTCATTGGCCTCAATGTCAACATGGTGGTGGTTTGCCATAGAGCCTACTGCAACGCCATGCGCCTTCATGAGGAGCACATCACCAACCTCCTTATCGCCAAGCTACCAAGACAGGCACTTCCTCCATGGCCATGTGCGTGTTCCTTCAAGCAGGTAAGGTTGAGATGGGGAGATCCGAGTGGTGTTGCCCTCATCAAACTTTGGATTTACCGATTTGGGACTAGATTTGGAGAGGGAGAGATGGATTGGAAGGGGATTTCAGGGATGTAGACGCTGGAAGAGCTAGGATCAGGGGATGGGCTTGTTGTTGTGGCACTGCTTCTGCTCCTTGGTTAGTGGTCAGTGCACGGCAATAGAGAGACACATAGAGTTTGGGGAAAGAAATGAGAAGGGACAGAGAAGAAGAGGAATTACAATGACTAGCGGGTCCTTATCGGGTTACTATTCTTTTGTATTTTGTTTACCGAGTTGTTGTCACATATTTGGTCACATCAGCGCCCACAATGGCAATACTAACCTCATAATCATCCGAGAGAGTTATCTGAATGGTTTTGAGTAGTTGAGCTAGTAAGATACTTGGTTTTAAACCTCAAGAGGTCATATAGTCGCTGGGCTAAATTTCGGAGAGTTAAGTGGACTTAATTTTTTTTATAGCTGCTGTATTGTAGTTTTTTTTTCTGAGGGGATGCTGTAGAGTAGTCAAGGGAATTTTTTTCTTTAGTGTAGTCCAGAGAGAAAAAACGCTACTGGGCTTATATTTTTTTCTCCGAGTCTGGCCTAAACCCAGGATTGGACTGGGCCAATAACGGCCGCACTCTCGCCTTTTCCTTCACGCGTAAAACACAACTCCAGCAAAAAGAGATCGGGCATCGTCGTCGCGTCGGCGTTGCCCAATCTCTTCTCCTCTCGTCCCTTCTCCCACCCCGACTCCCCCCTCCCCTCCAACTCCGCCTTCTCTGATCCGGCCTCCAGTCTAACTCCGGCGAGGTAAGCATCCGCTACAGATTCACTCGTCCAATTCAGTCTATCTAGGGTTTGTTCGTAATTGGATTCCCTCGTCCTTATGCTTTCTCTTCGGAACCACGTACTCAGATTGGATTCGATTGGATTGGATTGGAGTGGACTGGACTGGAGCCGATCCGATCTGATCTGATCGGATTGTGCTGTCGTTTGGGGAAGCTTGAGGAGGGCTAGCTCGCCGTCGCGCGGCCAGATCTGCCGCGCCCGCCCGCCATGGAGGGCAACAAGGACGACGCCGTCAAGTCCCTGCGCATCGGCAAGGACGCCCTCGATGCCGGCGACACCGCCCGCGCCGTCAAGTTTTTGTCTAAGGCCAAGCGCCTCGACCCCTCTCTCCCCGTCGACCACCTCCTCAACCCCCTCCTCCACAAGGACGACCCATCCTCATCACCGGCCTCGTCATCATCGTCATCCCCGCCGCCGCCGCCGCCGCCGCCGCCGCCGCCGCGTCGACCTGAAGCAGCAGAAGCGACCGGGACTGATGGCTTGAGAGAGAGGAAGCAGAAGGGCAAGAAGAAGGAGAGGGAGGAGATCGGTGGCGATGCTGCTGGTGTGAGGACGTACACGGAGGAGCAGCTGGAGGTGGTGCACCAGATCAAGAAGCACACAAGGGACTATTACAAGATCCTCGGCCTTGAAAAGGACTGCACCGTCGAGGATGTGCGCAAGGCCTACCGCAAGCTCTCCCTCAAGGTGCACCCTGACAAGAACAAGGCCCCAGGTGCTGAGGACGCGTTCAAGGCCGTCTCCAAGGCCTTCCAATGCCTCAGCGATGCAGAGAGCCGCAGGCGCTATGATCTTGTTGGTTCTGATGAGCCAATGACATACAACAGGAGGGCGACATCCACTGCCCGTTCATACAATGGGTTCTACGAGGATGACATTGACCCGGATGAGATATTCAGGAACTTCTTCTTTGGCGGGATGGCACCTGCCACCACCAGGCAGTTTGGGCAGTTCGGTACGTTTCATTTCAGGACTGGCGGGATGCACCATCCCCATGGGGCACAGCAGGGTTCTGGTGGCTCCAATGTCCGAATGCTCATTCAGCTGTTGCCTGTCCTTGTGCTGCTGTTGCTGAACTTCTTGCCATCCTCCGAGCCGGTTTACTCCCTCTCCCGCTCCTACCCTTATGAGCACAAGTTTCAAACCCCACGTGGAGTCACGTACTATGTCAAGTTGCCTAATTTTGAGGAGCAGTATCCACACCAGAGCACTGAGCGTACAACACTGGAGCGGCATGTTGAGAGGGATTACTACTCAATAATAACACAGAATTGTAGGGTTGAGCTGCAGCGTCGCCAATGGGGGCTAGCCTACCAGACACCACACTGCGATATGCTTCAGAAATTTGAGGCGACAGCACAGTAATTCATCCAATGGCGCAAGGTGTGGTTTGACTCTCCGTGCACATTATTTGCAGTAGCAATATAGTACTACACCATTAATGCTTTTTTTTGTAGTGCTTTGCAACCTTATGCGCCTTGTATCATGTGATTTGTTCCTTTCAATGTAACCTTATGTGCTTGAGCCCTTATATCCTACTCCTATTTAGTCCTTATTACATCCTAAGGGTGCATATGCATGCCAAGTGAGTTATGCTTTCCACCTGAATGTTGGTCCATTTGGTTTTCATTGGGAAGGAAGTGGAAGATGTCATTTTCTTGCTAGCAAATGGAAATGCGCGTCCAACACACTAACTATGTCCTGATTCCTTGGCATGTATAGGTGCAATGCATAATTAGGCTTCGAAGTTCCAGTTATCCACGGAATGAGTAATTGTAATTTGCTGACAGTTAGCAGCTTGTATAGCATAAAGAGAACCAAACAATCATCCTACAATCTTCTACTTGTCTGATATCATATGGTCTTAATTTAATTGTTCTTCTCTCTCCACCATCTTTATGTGCTGTATCATATGGATTTCAAAACGAAGTTTTATAGCCATGCTAAGCCCTGGCAGCTGCCCCATTCCCAATGTATGGGTGTTAATTTTGCTCATTTTGAAGAACCACCGCAGTTCTGCAGATTCTACAATTTCTTTTCATAATCATTCTGGCTAGATCCATTGATAATTTCTTAAGTCCTATGCTTGGTTTGTGTAATCAGTGGCACACTCATACTCATTGGGATAGAGCTGTCAGCTGTGTTCGCGTTTCATCTGAAATGTATTTTCACACTGAAGGTTGGTTAGGCCTCTTGTTCTGGTTGTATTTTATGGTTTTCTCACACCTCTGCGAGATGGCATGTTTGAGTCTGTGCATTGGAGAGTGGAGACTTACCATACCAGCAAACCCCTGACACTTGGCATGTATTGTGCCATTGTAGGATGTCTTAGGCATGTTGAAGCCATGTGTCAAGTGTTCGTGTATCCATGCACTTTCAATTCCAAACAATAACTACACTGCAATGACACAGTACTGACAAGTGAAAGCCTTATGTATTTAGTCTATAAACTAGCATGTGGGAAAAGATGATCTAGAGTTTGAATAAAATTTCAACTTTCTTAGACTAATATCTTTATCACATGAAGTGAAACATTCTAAGTCAGCATAGCACTACAAAAGCTTTGGAAGTTTATGCAGCCAAAATGTTGAACTTTAGAATAAACAGTGTAACAATGTGCTTGTTTTGTGATGCATCAGTTGTTGCTATTGATCATTGGCGTCACTGTCTTACAAAATCTAACAAATTCAATATGTGGAAGGGACGGTTTCCGTCTTGATAAAACCCCTCAATGATCACTCAATTCTCTGCCTACTTGAACCAGCATATACACCAAGCTCTAGGGTTGTAGACTTGTAGTACATGCCTGAACTCTATCATTGTCGAGTTTTAACAAGTGAATTAAGGAGTTAGATTTTTTTTTCCCTAAAAAATTCGATCTCTTGATTGGCCATGTCAGAAATAATAAATGACATATTATCTGTACTTCCTTGGAAAAAAAAACAGAATGTTATGCTGTGTGGAACACTGAACATCTAGCAATGATTATATAGCACCTTGTAATGATTTGAGATTTGACCCTATGCCCCCACCCTCTTTATGTTCGTATCAAAATTGATGAAAAAAGTTTAGAATACATCAATTTGATATATGAAAAATTCTTGATACATGCTAAGGTTGGTTGGGGATAGGCAAATGGTCCATCTGTTGACTATAGGTGAAGTGTGATGTTATTCTGTGCTTGTTTATTGTTAACTTGCTGTCTTGAAGAACAATCGTGTAAATATGTAATTGTACAGAATTTTGGAGTAACATATGTTTATTCTGTATAATGTGCTTTGGTCACGACGTGTTGACACAAAATAGAGATTTATTAAGTTATGGTCATGGTCCATGTGGATTTTATGAGTAGAACTTGATGTCTTTAACGCAAATAGAAGGGCCCTATGTTTAACCAACCAGTTTTGTAGCTTGTTCAGTAAGCTGGCTAATGGGATTTCTAGCGTGAGCTTGAGCTATGCAAGCATGTGCCCAACCTTGTGCATTTGGAAATCCATATGTTTCTTTAACACGTAGATTTAGATGATGAGTTGATCCCATGGTTCCTGTCAGGTAGCTTGTCTAAGTTAAACACCTTGCACTCCATCAGTTTGCACAATAAACAAGCAAGAATGATACAGAAATAATGAACACAGCACAGTTCATGAACTACACAAACTATTGTATAGACGAGCATTGAAGTCTTAACTAGGATGATGGTATACAAACCTAATTAATGGCTTGCAAGCGTGAATTAGTTTGAGAGCACTACACACTAATACAGCTCATCGGTGTATGTCCTCGCTGTTCCTTAGCTATTATAAATTCCCATGTACTCAGTTCTTTCCTAGTTCACTACATACCACTTTGTAACTTCGTTGTTCTTTATGTTGACAAATATTTAAGGTATGCATTTGAGTAGTTTATGTTTGATTATGAACTTCAGCTTCATTGACATAATTTACATAGGCAATGCATTGGTATGTAGTAATGAGGGCAGGTAAAGGGTGATGCATCGTTGGTACAATTATATGAAAATAGAATTGCTGAATTTGGTCCATCCCTGATATTTACCCGCTTTCTTCTTGTCCATTCGAGATAGGAGATGAAATGGGCCAAACTCAGTTGGATATACCATGTTTCATTAGTCTATTGTTATACCACCAACACATCAATGGTTACCATCTCACATTGATGATGGATCTGCCCATTACTTCATGATTTGTACTAAATCACTATGTACCAGGATGTCTCATTGTTTGATGTGCACTGTACATTTACACTCACATGTTACTCATTTGGAACTAGTATTGTACGTGCATTGCTTATCGTGCTAATGAGAGGTAGTAAACGACAATCTAAAGATGATATTTGTCAATAACTGGATGTGTTTGATCAAAATGAAATAGAGTAACCTAACCATAATTCTGGACTGTTTGTTCTTGAATATCTAATGGATAGGATGGAAGTGACAATTGCAGGGGATAATTTATGTAGAACTATATGTTGTATGGTCTATAGACTACTATACCTTTTAAATTAATTTGCAGCATTATTTGGCTTTTCAGTGATTTTGTTAGTCATGACAGCTCTTTTGATGCTCTATTGTAGGTGTTGGCAGGGAAACAAGAGCTTTGATCATGGTTATCAGCTTCAAATTGGAGGGGGGACAAGTTAGTTCGGACTAGTAGTAAATTTTGTGGAATAAGCGCATTTGATGACTATACACACTGCCTTGATGCTATCCCAGTAGTGTTGAGGCGCATGCAACTGTAGCAGCTACTTAAAACGATATGTAATTCGTTAAGTTTCATAGGGGTTGATCATCATGCAGACGTGTATGTATATGAAGCATATCTATCTCATTTTTCCTTCTGTTCTTGGAGAATATATACCTGACTTAACACATTACGAATTACAATGCAACTAAAGCACAAATTGTTCTGCATTTGTTAGTTTGTCAGTCTCTGGATGTCAACATGATGCAAGTAAAGTAGCACTGATCATACTAAAATGTGATTCGTATTTCTTTTGGAAACCATGTATCTCATTGTGCACCATGCGCTTGGAGATGGAAGGAGATCTTGCCTTAGGGCTTGTCTATGTTGAGCCACCTTTCGTCTGGTGGCTGTTGTAATCGTTTCTCCTTTTATCATTTCATTTGTTTGTGGTGTGCGTGTGTATACAACTTCAGGCCTTGATAGGCTGATGATTTTGTCTCAAATTGCTCTCCTTGTGCATCTCCCAGAGACAACGATAATCTTAGTTTTGGATTATCTGTAGCTGTTGTTGGATCTGGTTGATTCCTGAATCGAGGCCTGATAGGCTGATGATTTTGTCTCAAATTGGCCTCCCTCGTGCGTCGCGTAGACACTGATCATCTTAGTTTTGGATCATCTGTGGCTGTTGTTGGATCTGGTTGATTCCTGAATCGAGTTCTAACTGCTGATGGTTGGCGCGTTATGGGCTTATGGTTGTGTGCCTCACTGCCTTGCATGGTTCTCACTTCTCACATTTTGATGGTTTGGACATTCTGGTCAGTATCTCATTTGCTTGGACATTTTGGTCGGTATCTCATCGAAGATGATAACTCGTGAGGCTCTCAAGCTTCATCTTACATGAAAAAAACCAAGAGATAGGCTACACGCAATGGTGGATTTAGAATACAAACGAACAAGTGTCACCAATTCAAAATACATATCACAAACGAACAGTGGTAATTGGACTCGGGATGCAAAATAGTGCGTAAAAATAAAATTTGACCTGGCATCCTGTTCAGCCCCATGAATCTATTGGGCTATATGAATCTGCCCATGGCTACATAACATTATCAAAATTATTTTTAAAAATATGAGTTTTTTGAGGAAGTGTTTCATCCAAACAATATAACCCCTGCATCAATCAGTTCTCCCTCCCTAGACAGAAGAATCATTGCTATTCTCTTCACCACTGTAGTTACCCATAGCATAGATTAGGACGCGAACTCAGCGTGTGTGCATGTACTTGGTGCGTGTTGTGTGTCTACCTTATAACTGCAAAAGGAGAAAAAAAATCAGCTTTCAGGATGGTTGCTATCGGTGGAACCACAGTGCGCCGCTCTGTTTTGACTTATTTACGGAGGAATGCAATTGCAACCTCCATGTCGTAGGACGAATAATGCAGTTAGTTGCCTTCTGCGCCTGTTTAGAATAGGATCTCACCTTTCCTACCTTCCATCAGCACAAGGATGATCAACCTTCCCTTCAATGTGTCCACGCAAAACAAAAGAGAGGCAGCGAAGTAAGCTTGACACGACGCAGCTCATCATGGGACAAAAGAAATGCTTTTGGCGACCATGATCCATGAATTGGCAAGCTTGAGATCGACCACCTTTCTTTGCACTTTGATGTTTGTCCTATTAGAATCGCCGCAAATATATTTTTGTTGTCGTCATAGAAACAGTACTATAGAGCGAGTGTCGATAACTCGATGACTATGTCGCAATACTATTGAGCTGTATATGACGGCCTTATGAGAAGGTCATCGTACAGTCAACAAAATGTGACACTTCAATGTTTTTTGAATAGACTCGGCCATCTTGTGGAGCACGGCCTAGTCCTATGTCGAGAGAGGAGCCCCATATGCGACTTGGCTAGCGACTTGGGCTGTCAGCGACTTTCTAAAACCATTCCTAGAGCTCTCCCTCCGTGACTTATGAGCTCTAGGCCTCTCTCATGAGATTTTATCATTTATGAGATGGATTTTACATCCCCAGAGAAAGAGTTTATATAGGCAAGAGCCTCATGAAAAATGATCATGGGTGCCCTTAAGAGGGGAGTGACAGAGGGGTAGAGTGCAAAAAATGGTCCATGAGTCCGAGGTGGACTAGGGAAGAGGGGATGGTGTATGGTCTGGTGGACTAGCCCCCTCATACTAATCGCTTGCTTTGACTTATCTTCTAATTAGCTTCTTTCTGACTTGCTTTGACTTACTAATCGCTTGTTGGCTTTTTGAACTTCTTAATGCCACATGTAGGGCCTTAATGGGCCGACCCATGTAGGATTATTATTTTCCCAACAGGAACCTTCTTAAGCTGTAGTCATAGAAGGGGTTGCTGGTCAATCTTCCAAAGTTGGTGAAAATTATTCTTCTTCTAGCCCCGGGATCAAATATTGGTTGTTTGATTCTTGAGAAAACTAATCTCGACTCTTCTCGTCAGAAAGTGTATGTTGTTTGCCGGTGGAAAGGGGGAGAAATAATATTTTTAAGAGATGTTGGATCCCTGAGGATCTTTCTTTTCTCCTCCCTTTTTAGGATTCTTTCTTGATTTTCCCCGATTTTCCTTCTGATTTTTCCTTCTGATGGAATTTGCAAAAATTCATAGAAAAATGAGAGGGCCGGCGTGGCAAACAGGCCTGACCCTTCTTCCTTGCTTAGCCTGCGGGGGACGTGGGCTAGCTTGAACTAGGCCTTGGCATGGCAACCCTGGTCCGGTTCCTCTATCAGCTAGGCGTGAGGTTTCAACTTTGGGCTGTCCTCCTCCATGTCCTGAGGTTGTGCGGCCGACAGTGTTGAAGCCTGTTATAAGGGGCACGACGGTTCGAGGGATCCAATGGTGGGTTCAGTGTGGTCGTTAGTTGGAGCAGACAATCCCCACATGTCTTCTTCATGCGCGTGGCCGCATCTTAGGGTTCCTCCCACTAGCTCTCTCGTTGCCTGCACTTTCAGCACCGACATTGTTTAGCCGAAAAGTTGGAGCAAGCCGATGGCGAGCGTACCGCCATGTGGCCTCCATCCAATGCCGCTGCACAGATGTTGAGGGGGTTCTCAACTCCTATAAAACGGGAGGAGACCCTGGGGTGGAGGTTGTGGATGAACCTGCCTGTCCCTCGTTGATGCCGAAGATGCCGTCGATGGCACTCGAGCAAAGGGCGTAGAGTCTTGAGGCCACCATGGTAGAGGAGGTGGGGTGAGCTGAGAGGTGAGACTGCATGTTGGAGGGCGAATTGCCGGCGACGCGGTGGTCTTGCCTTTGTGCCGCGTCCAACCGCGAGCAATGGAGGTCCTCTCTGCGCGTCGTGGCGTCGTGTTGGGGGAGCGACACTAGCTCACCAGCCTATCATCACTGTTTCATGGCCATGACCTTGTTTAGTGGTGGTCAGGTGCCCTTGCATGTGTGCAAGCGTGCCAAGCACGTGGCAACATCATGGTGTGGCAAACGGTGTGACATGTGAGGGCCTAGGTGATGGCATAGTGCGGCACCACAGGTGAACATCAGCAGGGACTCCTTGCGTTTCCCATGGCGTGTGCCCTTCCATCTCGCGTGGGGTTCACAGGTACCGCACATCCCTTTTCACGCAGTGGCGCACAACTTCGTTGATGGCCATGATGGCAGGCACGCACGCAGCCCATGGGTTTCTGGCGAGGGATACGTTAGGTGCGCGAGTGTCGCGGTGGGTGAGCGTGCAGTGCACGACACCTTGGTGTAGGGCTTCTTGTTGTTGGCTTTTTGTGGAGCACGACCGGTGTGTTCAACCAGCATGGAGCTGCGGGGGATGCAAGCGCACATGACAAGGCGCATTGAGGACGCCACAACAAATGCACGGAGGGAGCACAACTCCTAGCGGGCGTGCTTGGCTGAAGCAGCATGGCAGGTATGCGTAGTAGGCATGTGTGACAAGCCTAGCCACCCAGCCAGTCGGCCCGCACATACCTTGTTACCGGCCATAGGGGCGCCTTCTCCTTGGCCTGTTGGATGGTGGTGCTCGGGCCTGCGCAACCTCGCCCATGAGCCCACCTGTGTAGCTTCAGGGCTCACACGGTGATGTGCGTAGGCCGGGGCCCGTTGGCCCAAGGTGTTTATGGTGTGACCCATGATACATTGGTCCGAGCCTAGCTTCTTGGTGGGGGCACTAGTTGGTTGACTAGAGCCTGTGTGAGGGGCCTGTGTAGCAATCTGCACAGATTGAACCCCTCTAGGCCTTGGTCGGCTAGCTCGAGGTTGTTTCATGAGTCTGTGCAGCAACACGCGTGAGCCATGGCCGTTTGCTTGGAGCAGTTGGGCTAGTTGATGATCATGGGCCTGCGCGATGGTTTGCTTTCTTCTGGGTCTGCTTCACGTTTCGAGGAGCAAGTCCAGAGACTGTTCTCCTGACAAGGGCATTGGGAGACGTTTCGAGATATCCAAAGTCTTTGAGTGAGACAGGAGATGACCGGTCATTGATAAAGGAGCCATCTTCTGGGGGGTACATGTACCATGATCTCTTGGGACCAACTTCCATGGACGCTGAGCAGCTGGAGCAGTTGGAGTGTGCAGATTAGTTGATTGGCCCATATAGTGCTGAGAGTATAAGGTCTATGTTGACGCCATGGATGAGGAGGTATGTCGCAATATCATGACGAGGTGCTTCAAGATAATGCTTCTGGTGAGAGAGGATCCCTTGGCTTGGCCACTGGTTTTGCTTCCAGGGAGGGGGGGTGTACAAGGTGCCTGGTGACACCTTCTGTGTTGGCGGTCGGTTGATGGTGTTGCAATGTTTGACTTGTCGTGCCTTCCATTGAAGCCCTTGAGACCTTTGAGGAAGAGAAGGGTTCGTCGGCGTGTGAGCGGGAGGGCTCGTGGCTTCTCTAAAGAAACTGGAGCCCCCAACCCCTCGTTCTTTCTTGTGGGATCCTCATTGGCGTGCCTTGTTTTCAGTGGCTCGGATGTCGAGGATGGCCTTGATGTTTATAATAGTGAGGAAAGGCCCTTTAGTTTCTCGTGGCCATCCTCATCACTTCCTTAGTTTGCTGAAGACGCTGTCAGCATCATCTAGGGAATGGTGGCAAGTTTGAATTCCTTGCATGGTGAAAGCTTGTCGCCATCCTCGTCACCTCCTTAGTTTGCAGAAGATGCTGTTGGCGACTTCTAGGGGATGGCAGTGAGTTTGAGGTTCTTGCGATGGGAGCTTCTGTCCATTCTTGTCACTTCCTTGGTTTGCAGAAGACACGGTTGGCAGCATCCAGGTGATGGCGAAGAGGCCTTGGTTTGCCCAAGGCCCTGTCAGCTGCACCCAAGCGACGAGGAGGAGGCCTTGGTTTGTTGAAGACCCTATCAACGACAGTCAAGCAACAATGACGAGGCCTGCACGTGGCAGGGGCTCGTGGCTGTCCCGCTGCTTGGTTGGTTTGTCGAAGACCCTATCAACGACATCTAAGAGATGACGTGTAAGCTAGTCTAGGGCTTGCCATGTACATCTAGTGTCGGAGTTGCGACTTGGTCGGACCCTTTTACGTCGCTCGTCGCGACTTGGCATCCAATGTGATTTTCATGAATTGTAACAAATGCTATGCCTTGTTGTTCTTGGCAAGATGATGTGCAAGTTGGCTCGGGACCTGCATGTACATCCGGCATTAGAGTTGCAACTTGGCTAGAGCCTTGTATGGCGCTCGTCATGACTCGGCCTGAGTCGAGAGTCATGGTGAGAAGCCATGGAGCCCTTGTACCTAAGAAGACAAATATTTCTTGGGTAGTCACCGAGCACCCTAGGTCAGAGGCATGTCGGCTATCTAAGCCGGAGCTTAGGGCTTTCTCGCCACTAGCGTGAGTTAGCTTGGTGTCTAGAGCGATGGATGACTAGTCCAGTGGAGCCCTTATACCTAGGAAGACGAATCTTCTTTGGGTAGTCACTGAGCACCACTAGAGGCATGTCGGCTGCTATAGAGAGCCGTGGCGTGCTCTAATTTTGGACTTTTTCGCCACTTGCGTGACTCGGCTGGTGCCTAGGGACATGGATGACTAGTTTAGTGGAGCTCTTGTACCAAGAAAGTTCCTTGGTAGTCACCGAGCATCTTGGGTCAAAGGCGTGTCAACTCTAGTCAAGAGCCGCAACAGGCTCTGCTTTTGGGCTTTGTGGGTGTCTGGGTCTCACCCATCATTTGTGCTATTCGAGTGAGGATTCCTCAGGTGGTTTCTCCCGCGACACTGCAATGATGGTGCTTTTCTTGAAAAAGGAGGAGCACAATACAAAAAATCATGGTCCGCTGTCTCATGACACGAAGGAAGGTAAACGACGGGCCCTAGACGGCACGTGGTTAGCCCTTCTTTTCTCAAAAGCGAAGAGATGGAACTGCTCATTAGGTTCAATTACACCTCCTGCATGGAGGAAAGGGAAAGACGAGCCCTATTGGTGCGCTATTTTACTTACATCTCAGGCGCGGAGGCAAGAAGAACTGATTTCATGGGAGCTCACAATTCACTCAGTTTTCACTTTCCTAGTGGAGGATACAAGCCCTCGAGAGGTGTTGGCCACATATGGTGTTTTTAAATTCTCTTGATCGCGAAGGATATAAGGCTCAGGAGGCATTGGCCACGGTCAATGCTTTTAACTTCCCCTAGTGGCGGAGGATGCAAGCCTTAAGAGGCATTGGCAGCTTATGATGCTTTTAACTTCTCCTGGTGGTAGATGATGCAAGCCTTGGGAGGTGTTAGCTGCGGAAGACGCTTTTTACTTCTCCTAGTGGCGGAGGATGCAAGCCTCAGGAGGTGTTGGCCACGGACAACACTTTTATAGTTTCTAGTATAAAACTTGTAGAGCTTTTCTCTGTTCCAAGCATGGCCTAGGATTTGTCCTTCATAGTGGACAGAAGGTAGGCTTTGAATCTCAAGATGGCTGAAATGCGATTGGGACCATCCCACTTCGTGTGGAGGTTGCCTTGTGACTGAGGGTCGAGGACCTTCTTGAGTACCAGGTCTCATTGGGAGAATGCCCTCTCCTTTACCCTGGTGTCATAGAAGTGTGCTCCGTCTTGCTTGTACATGACGTGTTTGGGGAGGGCTTTATCTCGCGCCTCGTCGATGAAGTCCACTTTGGGTTGCTGGTCCTCTTAATTTTTTGTGAAGTTCAGTAGGGTGGCTTTATGAAGGATCTTGACGCAGAAGGAGCACTGCTTGAGTTCAGTGGGGAGTACCACTTCAGCTCCATACACCAAAGAGAACAGGCGTACACTTGGTGGAGTTACTGAAGGTGGTGCGTATCCCCCAAAGTACGCTTTTGAGCTCTTTAACCCATATTTCTTGGTGGAGTTGTTGTCCTCGATGCATCAACGAAGGCCTTGGAGAATGAGTTCATTGGCTCGTTTACGACCCTGTTGCTCTTGGGGTATGCCACAAAGGTGAAGTGCAAGGTGGTTCTCATGGAACCATAGAACTCTCTGAATTACGAAGCGTTAATTGACTTTTGTTGTCGATGGTAATATTTTTCCAAAATAAATTTTGTGCTTTCTACAAGGTGATGGGTACGAGTGGCTTGGCTAAAACCCTCTTGTTGAAGTAATTGATGGCCACCAGCATGTGTCGGTAGCCCCCTTTGGCTGGTGGGAATGGTCCCAAGAGAACCATTCCCAATCATGCAAACAACCACATGATTGGGGTGTTCTTGAGCATCGAGATCGGCGCATGAGCGAATTTTGACGTCTTTTTGCACACCTCACACTTCTGGAGCATATTGATGATGTCTTGGACCTACTGGGTGTCTCGTCGACTTCGCCTTTGATGGCTTAGATGAATGGTGACATCCTTAATGGGGTACCGAGTAATTGGTCGATGTGTGTGAGAGGATGACCTTCCTTCAAATACGCCTTGTCGGGCTTCGTGAAGTCCTCGCTCATGTGCTCATTGCCATTCACCTTCTTTATTAAGACCGGGTAGGCCAACCTCACCTTTTGGGTTGACTTTTTTTCTAATGGTGTTGCTTTTCTCGAGGGATAGCTTCCTGAGTTTTTGCTTCACCGCGACGCGGTTGGGCTTGATTACATGATGTTGCTGCATCTCTTCATGTGACACACCTTCCCTACCGTTGAGCAAACAAGTGAATGGGTCAGAGTTTTCGTCGGGGAGGGCAACGAGGTTTGCTGGAAGCTCCGTTGGGAGGTCTGCTCCTATCTTTATTATACGTAAGTCCTCATCACCCAAGAGGTAGACTTTCCTTCACTCTCCTTCGGGGTGAGGCTTCGGTGTGAGTCTGTCGAGTGGATCCACGGGGATCCTTCAGCGCTAGTGATGATGTATAGTATAGTATTCTGTATATGAGGACGTATTCGGTAAGGATTCTCAAGAGATAAGGTAACCCCCCGTAAGGAGGAAGGACACCCCTTAAACTACAAAGTCAATCCTGACATTTAAGGAAGCCAGAGTTCTACTCGGGCATAAGTCCATGTTCGGTACGACTCGGGGAGCCCCCTATAAAAGGATCAGCAATCCCATAGGGGAGGGGAGGTCTTTTCAAGTCCCAGGAGGAGAAAAAGTTAGATCTAACAGGCCTTAGAAGGAAGAGAGATCCCAGTGATTCCCACGAGAAGATCTGCCGCCTCGAAGGAGTCGAGACCAGCGGAACTAGTCGTCTTAGTCTCCGATTAGGCCTAGGATAGCCACTGACATATACATCCCTTGTAAAGACATTCTCTGATCAATATATACGAACAGGACGTAGGGTTATTATCCTGAAGGAGGCCCGAACCTGTATAAAAAGGGCGTTTTCCTTGTCATCAGATCTCTTGGCCTTGTGCCCTAGAGGTCCCTACCCTCCAAGTATCACCGTTCCATGAATACCATAAGATCAGTGGTTTACCGATCGTCGACAGATGGCGCCGACCATGGGGACCTCTCTGGCTCAAGCCGTCAAGGAAGTATCGGAGTCGGCAAGATGTGCAACTAGTCGCGATCAGCCCATGATGCCGACTGCACGGCCCTCCTCGGTTCGACCTGAGGAGGAAGAAGCAGGTTCGGCGGGTGATCCAATCTGGGCTTCTACGACAACTTCGGCCAGATAGATCTATACCCGGCAACTGATCGCGTAGATCTTGGAGAATACACCTCTGGCGAGTACTTGGATTGCGAAGCTGATCACTTCAGGACCGAGTGCGCCAGGGCCTTTGGAGGAACGTTGGTGCTAACCGATGATCCCCAGGCAGGAGCGACCAGCCCGATGTCCGGACTATCGTCTGCAACTTCTGATCGACCAAACGATCAAGATCTCGATCACAGTATCCCTCCCGATGAGGAATACACGATGGAGTGAAACTACACCTCATCTAATCCATACCCTCGAGTGGTTCTCGCGATCCATGACGGTCGGGAAGATCTCGAGGACTCGGATCAGCATGGGGCTCACAATAAAGATCTCCCCTCAGGAAGCATTACTTTGCGACAAGCGTAGCCTTGACCTCGCAAAAAAGCATCAACTCTCGAGTAGGGAAGCGGACTGTGACGCCGCTGCACGCACCCCCGTGTCAGCAAGACCTCCACCGCAACTACGAGCGACGATTTTGGAAAACACTCCCTCCAAGTAGGAGAGCAGGTTCTACGACTAGTTCAGAACCAGGGCAAAAATGGCTTTCTCCTCAACATGACAATGGCTCCACAGGAGAAGTCGGCTAGTCTAGGTCGCTCGAGTTAGCAGTAAAGAGATAGTCGAGTCCCCTTAGAGAGTTCCTCGTGCAAACACCTCTGGTAAGATCGCACAGTCATCACCCCTCCGACCGCCAGTCCGTTTCAGATTGCGCCAGCTCCAGCCTCAAGTCATCAAGTTACAAACAAGCTGATGCTAAGACGCTCCGGGCACCATCGCCTAACACGCGCACTCGACAAGCTTTTTCAGCGGGTCATGACAAGAGCACGAGAGTCTCTGGAGCAACCAACGACAACTCGAGAGGAGGAGGTGATGTTTTTTCACTTCTAGTTTTTCCTAGCAGTTTTTTCTTACAGTAGCTTAAGAAAGCCAGAGTTCTACTCAGGCATAAGTCCATGTTCGGTACGACTCGGGGAGCCCCTATAAAAGGATCAAAAATCCCATAGGGGAGGGGAGGTCTTTTCAAGTCCCAGGAGGAGAAAAAGTTAGATCTAACAGGTCTTAGAAGGAAGAGAGATCCCACTAATTCCCACGAGAAGACCCGCCGCCTCGAAGGAGTCGAGACCAGCGGAACTAGTCGTCGCAGTCTCCGATTAGGCCTAGGATAACCACTGACATATACATCCCTTGTAAAGACATTCTCTGATCAATATATACGAACACGACGTATGGTTATTATCCTGAGGGAGGCCCGAACCTGTATAAAAAGGGCGTTTTCCTTGCCGTCAGATCTCTTAGCCTTGTGCCCTAGAAGTCCCTACCCCCCAAGTATCACCGTTCCACGAATACCGTAAGATCGGCGGTTTACCGATCGTCGACAGCTAGAAAGGAGGTTGACACTCTTGGTGGTAATTTTCTCGATGACGTGCTTCACCTCATGGAGTTGTAATACCTTGTGATCCAAGTCTTGCTCTCCACGTACCGTGATGGGTCCTTCTGGCCTAGGGATCTTAAGGCATAAGAAGTTTTGGTGCATAGCTGCACAGAAGCAGTTGAGGGTGGTTCTTCCTATGATTGAGTTGAAATATGATTCCATGTCCACCATGTCGAAGTGTACGGGCTTCGTCCAGTGATTCTCCATAGTTCCAACGGTCATGATGAGCTCAATTTGACCGAGTGGCTGAACGGCTCTTCCTGGTATGAGACTGGTGGATGGTAGAGCGTTTGTTCTAGCAAACCATCCCCATAGCCCCCTTATGGCTTCAAAAGGTTCTTGAGTGTACAAACATACATGATATCAGCCGAACTTCCACCCTTGATGAGGATCTCTATTAGTTGGTAATTGGCCATCGTGGCGGTTGCAAAGAGGGCATCATCATGGGGAAGCATATTACCTTGGCGTCCTCCTCTGTGAAGGTAAATGGCATGCTTGCCCATTTTTACAGTGGAGTAGGAGTGAGTGCCCTGACGATGTTTACCTTTCTTGCATACTCATTGAGTTGCCTCTTGGAGCTCGTCCTAGAGGCTGGCCCTCTAGCATGATGCCGATGAGATGGTTCGGTTATTGGAAAGGAAGATCTTCCATCTCTATGGTCGGCTCATTTACAAGCATTCGAGCTGGGAAGATCGCTCGTGGAGGAGGATCCCCCTATGCTGACGATGGACCGGTGACGCATGGGGCTTGTTCCGTGGCGCCTTCTTGAGTGTGGAGGTCACATTTGTTTGTCCAGTGACCGCCGAACTTGTTGAAGGTGCACCATTTGCCTCTGGGCTTACTAGGCTCGCGTTGGTGATTTTGGTTGTCGATGGCCATGATCTTTTGTTCATGTGGATACGGGTGGTTCTTGTTTCCAGAGTTCTTAAAAAAATTTCTGGTCTTCCCCCTAGACGGGGTGTCATGGCTATGTGATGACAGAGCTTACTAGTGTCGCCATCTTCGGCTCGCGCGCACTCTTGTAGTTTGTGATATAATTCCTCGGTGGTCTTGGAGGGTTTCGATTAAGGGCCTGATTAACTTCTGTAGGAAGTAAGCCTTGCATGCACACGTCAATCACCGTAGTGCTTGGGACATTGGCAATTTGACTCCAAAGCTTCGAGAATAGCTTGAAGAAACTTTGCAAGGACTCTCCTTCTTTTGGCTTGAGGGTGAAGAGTTCGCTCGATAGAAGGGGTTATGTGAAGTTTCCTTGAAAATTTCCGATGATTACCTCTTGAAGACATTCCCATGACCTGATGGAGTTCCTTCTTTGGTTGAAGAACTAAGTTTGGGCCATTCCTATTAGCATGAGAGGGGGGGGGGAGGGGAGGGAAGGTTGCACATGTCCATTGGTCCTCCTCTAGCAGCATGAATAGCCATGGAATATACCTCCAAAAATTGCAGGGAGTTGGAGTCCCAGCTATACTACTTCAATATAGGCGGCTTGAACTTTCGGGGAAAGATGGCTTCTTGGATCTCCCTGGACAAAGGGTTGCAAGTTTGCCTATGCCCTCTGTCCCCCATGTGCCGATGACGTTTACTTCGAGTGTTGCACTCCTCCTCAGAGGACGAGCTTGGTGAACGGTCGCAGTACCTACTCGATGAGCGAGAACGATCGCGTTGGTGCCTCCTAAAATGTCGTGGCTATTCGGACTCTACAACCTGATCCACTTGGTGTGTGCGCGTTTGTTCGTGATGACTTGGTGCTTGGCTTCCTCGGGGGCTGCTCCCGACTTGGTGGGAGTTGGCGATGCTCTTCTCGTGGCCTTTGTTGTATGCATTTTGGGCATGATTTCGTTGGATGGTGCTTCAGCTTGGGTGACTTTGGGCTTCTTGTCTTGGCACTTCAGGGAGAGGCAGCCTCATTGTCAGCAGTGCCATGCCTTGGGGTGCTCCGACGTAGGTTGGTCCCCAGAAAGGTTTGAACCACGGAGCTCCGCTCATGATAGCCGCATGCGCCATGGGTGGTAAGTGTAGGAAATAGGCCTTGTTGAGGACTAGTGCCCTTCCGTGCGTGAACTCGGATTCTCGCGACGTCGTGTGATACGCCGTGATGACGTTAAATGGAGGCATTTCAGATTGCTGGGCTGGCGGAATCAGAACTTAGGACGTCGTGGCGGGCTTCAAGATGGACACCTTTGAGGAGTTCCTTGCCTTTCGGTATGACGGGTAGTGCGGTGATGAGGAGGGCGATTTGACGGTTCCTTCTACGTTCTCGATGCGTCCAACGTTGGAGTGGTTGTTCTCGGTGATCTCTGAGGTGTCATCTTTCTTCTTCGAACTTTGAGTCATTGCGTCTTTGCTCCGAGCGATGCCTCGGCTTTAGTGGGATTTTGATTAGGTGGTGCCATAGCTTCTCACATTGACTAGGTTCCTCACAGACAATGCCACTGTTGTCGTCGTAGAAATAATACTAGAGAGGAGGTGTCGATAGCTCGATGACTTTGTCACAATAGTATTAAGCCATGTACGATGACCTTATGAGAAGTTTGTCATACACTCGATAAGATGAGACACTTCGATGTTTTTTTAATAGGTTCGGCTGCCTTGTAGAGCATGGCCTAGTCCTGTGTCCAGAGAGGAGCCACGTATGAGACTTGACTAGCGACTTGAATTGTTGGCGACTTCCGCCAACTGCTTCTAGAGCTCCCCGTCCGTGATTTGGAGCTCTAAACCTCCCTCATGAGATTTTCTTATTTATGGGATAGATTTTACATCCCGATTTTGGGGGGGAGGGTATATAGGTAATAGCCCCATGACAAGTGACCATGGGTGCCCTTAAGGGGGAGTGAAAGAGGGGCAGAAGTGAAAAAATAGTCTATGAGTCCAGGGTGGACTAGAGAAGAGAGCGTGGTGTATGGTCATGGTGGACTAACCCTCTCATACACCTTTTAATTAGTTTCTTTTTGACTTGCTTTGACTTACTAATCGCTTGTTGATATTTTGACCTTCTTTAGTGCCACATAAGTGCTAGGAGGATCTAAATGGGCCGGTTCATGTATGATTATTATTTCCCTAACAGTTATCTTACACAAAGAATGGTGGAATAATATGTAAGGAAGAGAATATGCCTTAATAGAAAGGTGTTGATAATTCATTGTTGTATGGACTTGAGAATATGCCTCAATTGCAGCTGTATTTAACATTGTGATGGATTGTGATAATCCTTTTGGTTTAGTCAAGCTTTTTCGTTCTTAGACTATCTACTTTTGGTATAATACGCAGAAAAAAAGAGTTTACAACCAAAAAAAATCTGAAGAAAGATATCCAACCATGTGGCAATTGTAGTGTTTTGAGGTTTATCTTGGTGTATTATAGGATTTAGTTAAATTACACTCTAGCTTGCTAAATATGACATCAACTATTTCATAATATCTTATAAAAAGGATTTAATACAATACAGTTTAACAACCATAAACTTGCCATACATCATATGGTGTGAACTAGCGCCGGGTGGCTAACATGTAGATCTTTTTGTTTTTGGCAGAAGCAATGCTACGTATATACGCATGCAAGTCCTCCTCGACCATTGTCACTATATACTCCATAGAAGCAACATATCCTACGGCACTAATGCATTAATGATTATTTGGAGTTCAAACCGAAGGGATGGTGCACGAGTGCACCACAACGGGTGAGACTGTATAGTCTTGCAACTTGCAGTACATAGAGGACCGGCCGGCAGACAAAATCGACATGTTTTTACTTGTGCCACCACAAGAGTAAAACCTGAGACTCTGCCAATAATTGAGCAAGCGATTGATCACGTTGACCGCGTCGATAGATCCGCGAGGTGTGTGTATATATACGGGGAGCAAAGGTAAACGATAACCACTAATTATCCCCAAGGCCAGGTGGCCTGGACGGGACTGGACTGCAACCAACAAAAGCAATCGGGTTTGACTACTTGGCAATTTGGCATGGATCAAGCGGCTAGGGCTAATAATAAACTAAAGCTACCATGCACCGTTCTCGATACAAACGGCCGGTCATCAGACTTACCGGTATCAGTAAATGGTCGTACCGGTAGGAAAATATCATTTTTAGACAAAGTGCATATAAATTTTAAAACCTTTAGTCAAATTTTGTCGAATGGTGTTTGAATTTCATAACTTATTGACGGTTTCATCCTACTAAAATTTTGGTTCCGAAATCTAGAACCTTGCTCGGTGCTATCATCGGTTTGCTACCTAACCCTTCACCACTGTTCCCTCGAGATTTCTTCTAGGGGTGTACAAATAAGATTCCGCCGGTTTGCTAGCAACACAAAGGCTCGTATTTTCTCCTGGTAGGTTGTACAAATAGGCTTAACAATGCAAATACCCGTATTTGAAATGGCAGGCAGGGTTTTACCATTTGAAACTGGAAGCTGACTGTTTAGCATCTCGTGGTGCAAAAAAGAGATCAGTGCCAGATGCTCTAGCTGGGGACAAATGGATTGCGGACATTTCTCACAACATCAATGAAGAGAGGCTGCTTGAGTTCATCGGGCTCTTCACGCAGCTGGTTAGTGTTGCCTTAAATACAGATATCCCTAATTCAATTATCTGGAGAGACTCGACTAGCGGTCATATCTTAGCTAAGTCGGCGTATTTGGCTCAATTTGAAGGGCTGGTCAGGAAACCGTTCATGGATGTAATCTGGAAGCTAGGTCTAGGCGGTGGAGCGCTGTCGCTTTTTCGAGTGGCTAGCGATTCAGAATCGCATCCCTACCTACGATTTGCTGGAGCGCATGGGCATCCCAAATAATAGATAGTGTCCGCTCTGCCCGACTGCTCCTGAAACGGCCAAGCACCTGTCGTTGGTGCAATCTGAACGATCTGAACCCAGTGACCTAGCCGCCGAGCGCGTCTATCTTGGACTTGTGGCTTGCGAGATATGCGAAGGTGCGGAGGTCAAATGACAAACGGATTATTAAGGCCGCGAGGTCGCTTCTTCTGTTGACCCTTCGGGAGATTTGGAAAGAATCGAACATGCACATCTTTGAAAATAAACGATCTCAAGTGTTTTCAAGATAATCAGGAGTGTAGCGGCTTTATGGGGTAAGGCAGGGGCCATGGGCCTTGGTGCCCTAACCTCCGGTTCCGATGACATTGCCATAACGACTCTTTTTGTAAATTGTACCCATAGCTTCTTAACCCTGTCCCCGAGCTCGTTTTCTTTTTTTCTGTGTTTGTATATGTACTTCCCAGTCGGGACTTTCCGACCGTCTTTGGCAATAAATAGCTCACTGAGACTATTTCGTCAAAAGAAAAAACCTGAAGCTGATCGATGTCGCTTAGCCTTCGGCAATTTTAATTGGTGTCATGTGTTCTGCTTAGGGCATGTACAAAGACGCGGCATCAGCTAACTATCTGTGCTGCCACATGAATTTTAGTGATGTGGAGGAGATTGGAGTAGAGGAACAGAGTTGTAGCTCTAGTATTGACCCTATTATCTTTCCACGCTGCTAATCCATTAAGGCATGCATAAAGACGTGACATCGACTGGCTCTTTCTCTCGATACATATGATTATTGTTGATGTAGAGAAGAGATGAAGAGAAGAAAGAATAAAGTTGACTCAATCAAAACTTAGACTCTATGAAGAGTTGGAGCACTAGAGTCGATCGTTCACCATACCTTTGTATGATATTGTTAGTGCTGACTCTTTGTGTAGGAACAGTTAAGAGACAAACCATTGTAGAAAATATTATTTGTGCTGACTCTAGGTGCCATGTAGAGAGGTGCAAGACTTAGCGACTGGCTTTACTTTTGTACATTCTCTTTGTGTTAACTCTTTTGTAGAAACAACTTAAGAGACAACTTACTGTATAAGATGTTTTAGTGTTGGATTTGGATGCACTACTACAAAATTGGCCGTGACACACGGTTTGAGAACCTCGCCGTAGATGGTTCCACGAACCGTCTATATCCATGGGTCTATGAAAGTCCTCGTCATAAATGGTCGCATTAGAACCGTCTATGATTTGAAATTTTCATTTAAAAAAATCCGGTCATTACTAAATTTTAGAAATTAAACCAAGAACAATAAACATAACATCCAAAATCACCTGTATAGAGCATAAATAGATCCATCTATACGTCAAAAGCATGGACAAATCACACAGAGGAAGTCAAAGAAATTCAATCTTTGAACATTGCATTTGGATTTCATAGAACAAGTCACAGAGCATTGCATGGATTACACAAAAAGTTACAAACATGAGCATTGCAACCAGAGTAACTGACGCCAGAGGGGACACTAGAGGGAATGAACCTTGGTTGCAGCAGCTGGATGACGGTCTTGCTGCCTCCCTAGCTCTTGCCCCGATTGACTAGGACTCCTCCTGATCCTTTGGCGACAACAAGGACGACAAGATTTGGGAGGAAGAGGGGAGGAGGAGGTGTATATGGGAGGAAGGGTAGAGGAGATCAAAGCTGATGACGGGGTGGTGCCGGCGGCGCGCATGACGATGAGGTCAAGAGGATGCTGGGACTTGTCGATTCGGATCTGGGAGGATGAGGTTGATGGGAAGGCTGAGGCTCGTTGATTTGGCGGTAGCTGGAGATATAATCTTTTAGGATTAGGGCACGTGGGCAATGCTTCGTCCTTACTGGGCCGGTCCAATACACAGATGGTTCTGTGACGACCTGTTTATCACAAACAGTTTTTCTAGAAAACCATTTTAATGTTCATTTTGTTAAAAACCGTCTGTAACGAGTCTAATCACAAACGGTGTTGACGAACCATCTACGATGAAGTGGCTTGGGTAGATATTTCTGTAGTAGTTATGTCGTGGATGGTCCGAGAGTTAGCATCTAACTCTAATTTCGTACGTGCTCTCCTGTTCAATCTTTCTATATTAGTAGCTTTTCATCCATGACTCCAATTGATAATCGGCCGGTTAAATTGTCAGATTCATTATTTCCATATGAGCCGTTTCAAGTGGCAATTGAGTATTATTATTGTAAAATTCTCATGGGTCGCTTAATTTTGTTAATAATAATAATAATAAAATGGTTATCTGAAAGGGAAATTCAGCGAAGTAGTGCTATTAGGACAAAATGATCCGCTTGCACTGAGTTTGGGTATTAGAGTTCCGACGCAAACAGTGTGTGATGTCATATATGAGCATTAATCTAACATTTACAATTTTATGATGTGATGCTGATGAACAATATTCTGCATCCAAATGGAAAAAAGTTTAGAACCTGCACCATGTTTTAAAGTAGCAATGGTAAATTGCACTATATCTGATAGCATAGGTACGGTGTAGCGGTGTAGCAACTTGCCAAAAATAGAAATGCAAGGTGATAATAATTTTCACAAGTTCAAAAATAGAAGCCTTAAACTGTCGAAAGTAGTGTAGGTGGGAATCTAAGTAGTTCCTTTGGAATAAACATGTGTGGACTTCAGTACAGCAGTTAAGTCAAAGTTCTTTTTTTAAGAGCACACGTCTAGTTTTGATTTTACAGAGGTCAGGACCATTCGATTGCAATTTGTAAATCAACACAATTTCGATGCGGCACCAAGATTTGTTTTGTCAAATTCCTCCCGCAACACAACAATAAACACAAATAGGCAGGGCGAATATCTTGTATGGTCCGCGGAGGCACACGAACACACGAGGCGCAGAAGCCTCAAGTGCATCGAACCTCTGGCCACATGGCATGCATGTATGCATCTGAGGAGAGAACATTTTCAGCTCAAAAAGAAGGGAGCAGACATGCAGGAGCACCATTCTGCTCCTGCCTTATCCCTCTCCTTTCTCCCTCTAGTCTCTCTACTACAGTACTACCAACTTAATGCTCAGATGGGTCACACATAAAATAGTTATTATGTTTAGATAACTGATAACTCTTGCCCCACAAATTGGTCAACACATACATGTACACAAGCCACCAGATGGTGGAGAGAGCTAGCTGCTGGGCCCGGTGGAATAAACAGAGAGTCAAGCATATGCATACACATATGTCAAATACATACATGCATATATATCTTTCAGTAGCAACCTTTTATTGGTCCTGACCCAATAAGCCTCTACCACCATAGCTTTTGGTGATTTGCTCTTACACTGATCTGATCATGACAAGGTGGCCGGTGCCATCTATCCACATGCACGCACCTTTTCTCCCCACTCTTTGAGTAGCGAGTAGTCTCCTCGAATAAGTTAACTGCACGCTCATCAGAAAGTTGTGAGTTGTGACAACTCCTTTGCAGTTGGCAATCAAAGGTGCCAATGATCTGTTAAAAGTTCAGAGTAGCTATCAAGGAGGGAAATAATATACCATATGCTAGTTTGTTGGCAATGCAAACCAACATTTTGATAAGTCACTACTTGCCTGTGCAGAGTGAAATTCTAGTAGTGTTGTCACAAGTTAACCAAGGTAGGTTGGTACTTGGGAGGGCGAGCAATAATAAGCCTTCAAATCACCAAGTTTTCCCTTTAGCATCTGGATGCACTACCAAAAACTGAACTTTCCCTCTTAGGACTGGCCCGCAACCAGGCCACGGGAAAATCAATTTCAATGATGGGCGTACTCGTTCTGAGAGGAATAAGGTTAATTTTCCTGTTGGTTAACCTTAAACATTTTTTAAAATTTCTCCATCTAGCTAGGCCGACGGTTATTGCTTGACAACCTGTCATGAAAACAATTCCTGTCCGTTTTTGTCATTTTCCTGATGGTTCCTAGCAGAGGGAAAAAGTTCAAATTACTGGTATGGATTCCTGATGTGTCTTGCTATGGAAGTAACAAAATCAATCTCCATGCAGATCTAATATGCCACGAGAATTAACTTAGACATCATGCATAAAAGTCATATAACTACAAAAAAAAACTGTAAAATAAGCATACTTACTACGTATCTTGAAACCCCAAAACAAGATGTTGGAGATAGTGGATAGATTATTCCATTTGTTACCAAGTTACTTTTATTGGAAGGGAGATGGACTGACAAATCAAACCATCGCCACCAACTCTAGTATTAATAGGAGAGAAGTTTTTAACTTCAAAAAATAAATTAGGAGTGAACTTTTTCATATACAGTGAAATAATATGCTGTGTAACATTGAATTGCTTAGAATCTGTTTTTTTTTATAAAACGAGGCAAAATATTTGCCTTTTATATCAATATAAAAGGAGTAAACATGGAGTTGGTCGATCCCATCAAGGGAAAAGACAAAAGGGACAAATTAAGTTGTGATCTCTGTGAGGTGTTTAGCTCCAGCCATTGCCCACATCCTCCCCTCCTCTTGATTCTCTAGAACAAAACCATCAATAGGGGGGATTTGTTGTTGAAAACCCTTGCATCACATCCTAGATTTCCCAAGTGATGAGAGTGATTGTCAAACGTAAACTGGTACGGGGGGCTCTCGATCTTAAAGGTTGGAACGATAACTAGGGAAACCTAGATGGAAACCAACCCCAAAACACACTTCAATGTGACAACCTTTTTGGAACTTGGAACCAAATCAACAACCCTCTTGATGAATACCACCAGTTCCACTCCTAGGCATGTGCCAATCTTTACAAATCCAAAGGGAAAGAAGGCCTAAGGTGGATTCTCCAATCTAGAGGGATGAAGCCTAGATCAAGGAGTGAAGCTCTACTTTTAGTCTAAACTCAATTCTGTCCTAATGAGACGAGGGGAATGAATATTTATAGTCCTACCCACAACCCTAGGTTTAGTAGGGCCGCAACCCACTTACAAGACCCATGGGCCTAAGTGACCCGTATGTAGGTGGATTCTCGGGGCCTTCAAGTTGGAACTCGGAAGTTCCGAGATTGGCTTCCAAAAACGTAGGTCAACCAAAGATTCCTAGTAATCAAGGACCATCAGCCAACCAGAGGTCAAGTTCTGTACGTAGGAGATTTGAATAGGAAAGCCAATCAGAAGCTACCGCCTAAACTCACATGGAATGTCTGCACTCAAAACAGTAAGTGTCTTGTGATTTCTTGCGTGGTCTTGCAGAGTTGATAAAGTGCTAGTGAGGCCATCCTGGCCTAGATGGTGAGACGGTCCGAGGTCCAGAGTTTATTCTGCACAGCAAGCCATGCGAAGAAACGACCTTTCAGTGGGAGGGGGGGCAAGAATCCCAAACGAGGATGCACCTCAGGAATTGAGCTCGATAAGCTAAAATTGCAGAGTATGTCCCACTAGGGCTAGAGTCCAGATGATGCTATCCGGAGTACTGGGGTCAAGTTGATGGTTCTGGAGCAAGTTCCAGAGTTGGACAAACTCGTGGTCTGATGGATATGCTCACCAGTGAAGAGGTATAGATTTAGGTTGGTCATCCACCTCATTGCTTGGTATAAGTTGATGTGAATTTGCATTCTCGTTGGCTAACCCCACGCCCTTCACAAGGAGATGGCATTTTTGAACTGGCTATAATAGCATGCTCTGTAGTAGTGTGAAAAGTATCATGAGGAGCTTAGGAGTGTTCATAAATGTCTTGGTCATGAGCACATCAAGAAGAAACTTAAGATATCTCATGATATCCTCAAGGGAAATCACCTCTCCCTCCTTGACAAGCAAACTACCGAGCCTCAAGTGGGTTTGGAGCCATCATGTGCTAACTGTGCATCTATGTCTAATGACTCACCCCCTATTGGATTACATGATGTTGCTTGTATCACGTGTCGACGATCGGTGAACCGTCGATCTTACGTAATATGTGGTGAAAAAAGAGTGTAGGGGTAGGGACTCCTAGAGCCAAGTCATGTCCGTTAGGTACCAGAGATTTGAGACAGGTTCGAGCCTCCCTCAGGATAACAACCTTACGTCCGGTGTATCTTATATTGATCTCGAGACAAAGTACAAGGGGTATAGCTAATCTAGATGATATCTACTACTGGTCAGAGGTGGATGTTGGGATGCGTCTTCCCGTCTGCTTGCTCGGAGGTCTTCAGGCTAGGCTTCAGGCTTGATTTGTTGTGCTTCTCTCAAGGCTTGTGCATGATGGAGGCATGCCTTCTCCGCAGGGTCCCTAGGTCCTTTTATAGAACCGGGTACGGACTCATCTCTGAGTGGGACTCCTATCATCCTTAAACGTCAGGATTGACTTCCTTATTTAAGGAGTCTCGGACACCTGAGGGTGGTTTTCTTATCTTCCTAGAGTCCCTCTCCGAGGCGGATGCTGCTCCGGGTATCCAAGGTATCCCTAGGTCTTTGTGTATTTATATACGGATATTGTCATCGCACATAGTAGAGTTGTACTACTCATCGTCATCACTAAACCCATATGTTGTGAAGCAACATTATTTGAAGAAAATGCTAGGTTGAAGGCTCAACTCAATCAAGGGTTGCTCAAATGCTACAAGGATAGTAAGGCCCTCAAGGAGATATTGAGCTACCAAAAGGAGAACTTCAACCATGAGGGATTTGGCTTTACCCCAAAGTTCAATGAAAATGGCAACGCATGGAACCCTTGACAATATCCCTAGGCCAAGTTCGTGCAAGCAAAGGAGAAGTAAGTACAAGCTTCCATGTTTGAGGGTCATGCGACTAAAGTGTCATTCTAACCTTGTTGGTACTCATTGATCCATCCTATGTGCTTAGGAAAAGTAAGGATGGTAAGGCTTTTGCCAAATATATTGGTTCTAGGAATGGTGATCATGTTAATTAGGAAGAGTTTCATTTGAGTACCTAAGGCTCTTGTGATTAATTCTCAAGAACCAAATAATGTATGGGTACGTAAAGAAGTTGAATTTTTTTTGTAGTACTACACCTCTAGTGGGAAAAGTTAGGTTCTTGGTAGTGGATGCACAATCATATGACTAGGGGGAAAGACATGTTCACCTCATTTGATAGTAGAGAGTAACCACATAAGAACATTATTTTTGATGACAACGCAAAGGGAAGGTAATGAGATTAGGTAAAAACACAATCTCAAATGACCTTTCCATCTCTATTATGTTGCTTGTGAAATCCTTGAACTTCAATATGCTTTCCGTCTCACAATTGCACGATCTTGATTTTTAGTGCAACTTCACCAAGTTTGGAGTATTTGTGGCAAAGAGTGACAACAGCTCTCTTGTTTTCCAAGGTCTGAGGAAATGTAAACTATACTTGGTGGATTTCTTATCTAATGAATCTTGCATACAAACTTGTTTGTTGGTGAAGTCCTCTTTAAGACGGCTATGACATAAAATATTGGCTCATGTGGAAATGAGGAAGCTTGACAAGCTACTCAAGGGTGACTACATTATTGGTGTCAAGAACGCGACTTTTGACAAGGATCGCCTTTGTAGCGCATGCCAAGACGGGAAGCAAGTCGGTGGCCCACATCCCATCAAGAACGTCATGACTACCACGAGGCTACTCAAGCTTTCCACATGGACCTATTTGGTCCTATCACCTATGTAAGCATAGGAGGTAACTCCTATGGATTCATCATTATTGATGATTTTCTCACTACACTTGGGTGTTTTTCTTGCATGACAAGAGTGAGACACACAAGATCTTCAAGAAGTTTGCAAGGAGGGCTCAAAATGAATTCACGATGAAGATCAAGAATGTGAGAACTAACAACGAAATGAGTTCAAGAACAGTTCAAAGAGTTCCTAGATGAAGAAGACGTGAAGCATGAGTTCTCCTCAGGCTATACCCCGCAACAAAATGGCATGGTGGTGAGGAAGAACCGCACACTCATGGAGATGGAAAGAACAATGCTCGACGAGTACAAGACTCCTGATCATTTTTGGACGGAAGCCGTTAACACCGTGTGGCATGCAATCAACTGTCTCTATTTTCACCAACTCTTGTGGAAGACGCCGTACAAGCTCATCTCCAGGAACAAGCCTAATATCTCATATTTTTGTGTCTTCAAGAGCAAGTGTTGTATCCTTAATAAGGAGAGGCTTTCAAAGTTTGCTCAAAAGTGTGATGAGGGTTTCTTTCTCGGTTATGCTTCTAATGCACATGTGTATTGTGTCTTCAATATATTTCACGTATAATTGAGGAAACGTGCAATGTAGACTAATGGCTCGCAAGTTGAAAGAGTGCCTATTGATGTAGGATATGGCGATGAGTTGGCAAACATGATCAAGAACATGTCATTTGGAGAAGTGATGCCAACCTAGGCAGGGAGAGCAAGTCGTCGACTCAAGTGGAGCCTTTTACATCCAGTTAAGGTGATGTTGAAAGTGTGGGGGGACCTCAAGTACATGATGATGAAACTCCACCTTAAGTCCAAGCTCAAGTACCACCTCAAGTTCAACCTCAAGCTCAACCAGATCATCTGAGGATCAATAGAAGCTTACAACAGGACCATCTGGTCGACCAAATACTTGGTGACATGCATAAAGGGACTCAAACTCGCTCCCATATTGTAAATTTTTGTGAACATTACTAGTTTGTTTTCTCTTTGGAACCTATAAAAGTAGATGATGCTCTTGAAGATCCGGATTGGGTGAACACCATGCACGAAGACTTGAACAACTAAACCTGGAACGAGTGTGGATGCTTGTGGAATGACCTAGTCGAAATGTCATCGACACCAAGTGGGTTTTCCTCAACAAGCAAGACGAGGATGGATAAGTCATGAGGAACAAGGTTAGACTTGTGGCCCAAGGGTATACACAAGTCAAATATTTGTACTTTGGGGAGACTTATGTCTCGGTTGCTAGATTAGAGGCTACTAGGATCTTGCTTGCATACGCTAACCATCACAATGCCATTCATCCAAGTCAAATATATTGGTGTGTATTTCTTTAAATAATAATTATTGTATTTCAAATGATGCACATACAAGGCTTTAGGCCCTGTTTGGTTGGGCTTTTTAGTAGCTTTTGGAAAAAGTTGCAACCCAACTAAACGGCCAGCTTTGGGGCAGTTTTTGCCAATAGTAGCTGTGGGCTTTGCAGTGTGAATTTAGTTGTTAGGAAAAGCTATATTCCCCAGCTTTTTGCAATGTGATGAAGCTTTGGGGCTCATTTCCCAAAATGTTGTAGATTATTTGGATCAACTCAAAGCCATATGTTCACTTTTCCACAGCCACAACTGCTTTTCCAGATAGCCAGCTAACATCAGGTTTGTCAACAGCCACAGCCCAACCAAACATGCCCTTAATCTTCATATTGACAGGTTCCACCCATTCTACTGATCAGAGGAACCATAGCTTCTTTCCTCGTCAAAGGCGTGATCAACCTTGATAGCGAGTTCCACTACAAACCAAGAATAGTGGCTCCTTAGGACAACATGCATTTGTGCAAACATTTGAATTTTGTTAATTAAGATTTGAATATATGTAATTCTCTGAATTTCTATGTAATTTGACTCTGAGGTGCATGCATGTGTGAATGGTTATGAAATTTATATATGCATGTGTGAATCTGAGATGGATGTGTGAATTCTGAAATTTATATGCATGTGTGGATGGTTCTAAACATGAATGGACGTGTGAATGGCTGAAAATTTTATGCATATTTGAATGGTTGTGAACATATTTGAATGGATTTATATGCATGTGTGAATGGTTGTGATCATATTTGAACGGATGTGAATTTATGTGAATTTTTGTGCAGGACAGGCTCGAAATTAAAATTATGCCCACTACTGTATCACAGACAGTTGAAACCAGTGAACTGTTTACGAGATCAACCATTCCCTGTCTATTTAGTATACTCAACCGTCTAGGATAATAAATTATCTCAAATGGTTCAATAGGGGAACCGTCTGAGATAAACTTCTATTGTAGATGGTTGAGTATATTGAACCATTTGAGATAACCGTCTATGTTAGACGGTTCATATTTCCCAACTAGCTGAGATATTCTTATCACAGGTGAGCCTGGTATCGGTAAGAGATGTGCTTTATTATTATTCACCTTTGTTTATAGACCCTATACTAAACTTTCTGAGACAGCGTTTTTGAACCGACAGAGAAGAGCTATTATGTAGTAGCGAGCCCATTTTCCCATAGGCAGCTACCGGCAAGTACCTCATGGCCACCAAGTGGCGCCTGCTTCACTGCTCATATATGCTATATAATCGTCCTCGAAGATCACTTTTTAATGTTAAAAGTTCATTGTATATGTCATCAACCATGCAAAATTTTCCAATGCACGTATTATTATCACTCTGTTGACTTCTGGAAACTTGGAGATGTACGTGAGAGAGAGGGGAGAGAGAGAGAAAGAGAGGGAGAGATGCTATGCTACTTGACCACTATGATGCGAGAGAGATGCTATGCTAGTTGACTACTATGATACTATGGGAGTGATGCATGCACTACCGGAATCGCCGAGTTTGCCGAGTGTCTAGAAGTTCGCCGAGCGTATTTTATCGAACACTCGGCAAACACTCTCTTTGCCGAGTGTTCCACAAAACACACTCGGCAGAAATTAAACACTCGGTAAACAAGCCATTTGCCGTGTGCCCCAATATTGACACTCGGCAAACAGTATATTTGCCGAGTGCCCGACGCACGACACTCGGCAAAATTGGGTACACGTGCTCTTTTCCCCCGTGGTTGACGGAGAGGCGACGGCGTGGTTCCTTTGCCGAGTGTATTGCATCTGGCACTCGGCAAAGCTGTGGCCGCCGTTAGCACTGTTCATCTTTGCCGAGTGTTCTCTGTAATACACTCGGCAAACTATATTTTTTTTTAATATTTGCTTACTTTTATAGTAGACTAAAGTACACTTGTTCCATACATAACAACCATGCCATGCCCTCTCACAAGCTTTGCAGCATGCCCAATCATGGCTACCTCCTACAAACCCCTCACAAGTTTATTTTTTATTTTTCCAGTTCGAATTATTTATTTGCTAAGTTGGTTATGAGTTGACAAGCCACTTATGGAGGAGGCTAATGTTTTCCATATCAAGATTCCACTTATGCATGACTTCTCACGTTGGCTAGGTCTATTCTATCACTAACAAAGAGGAAAGCCACATGGAACTTTTCTGGGTACCCAACAGGTTTGCATGTGAAGTGTCGGGTCACTTCATCTGTTGGCCTTCAAACTTTTTATGCACTCTACATACACCACTACATGTAACATGTCAAAATTTGGTATTTTTCCGGATCCGTTTGCTATATTCTGGCCATTAAGTGCATTTCTAGGCATTTAATGGATATAATTCAAATTTGATTTGCAGGTGCATGAAATAATCGCAAGAAATTGGTTTAAAAATCCTATTTGTGGTCTTCAGTGTATGTTCAGGCCTTTTACAACAAAATAAGAGGAGTCCTAGACACCAGGTGGCCGAGACTCGGGCACCAACATGGTGGTTATTGGCATTTTAATTCTCAAAAATTCAAACGAAACCCGAAAATGATGAAACTTGGCATGGTGTCATGATATGACCCCTGGAGGCTGTGGTAAAAATTTCAAAATGTTTCACAAAAGTTGTCACGTAGACTGCTCACAAACAGGACCATCTCCGAGGAAGAAACAAGGTTTCTAGAGGGAACAGGTCAGGTTTGCATGCGAAGCGACCGCTGTTTCATCGGTTGGACTTGAAAACTTTTCCACAGTCAACATACACAATTATATGTGACATATCAAAATTTGGCATTTTTCCGGGTACGTTTGCTATATTTAAGCCATTAAGTGCATTTATAGGCATTTAAACTTTAGAAAATATTAAATCAATTCAAAAATTATGGAAAGTTATACAGAAAAACTTATATGTAGTATATTACATGTCAAAAATGTATTGAGGTATATAAGACAAAAAATTTAAAAGATATAAAAGTATTGCATTTGGGCAAGTCATATGGAGGGTCTTTGCCGAGAGTAACACTCGGCAAAGTTTCCTGTTTGCCGAGTGTCTCGTTTCTGACACTCGGCAAAAAAGAAGACACGTGGCGACCTGTGTTTCATATGGAGGGTCTTTGCCGAGTGTCTAGTATTCGACACTCGGCAAACATGGAGACACGTGGCAGCTGTTTACGTGCAAGTCATATAATCAGAGTTTGCCGAGTGTTACACTCGGCAAACACGGGACACGTGGCAAGTTATCAGAGTTTGCCGAGTGTCCGTGTTATGACACTCGGCAAACGCTTTCTATTAGGGTAACCCCCAGATCTCGCCCAAATTGACCCGCCCGCCCAAAATTTTCACCCGCCCGCCGCCGCCGCCCCTCCGCCCCTCCTCCGGCCCGACCGCCGCCCCTCCGCCCTTCCTCCGCCGATTCCCCCCGCGCGCCCGCCGCGCCGCCCGCCCCGCCCCGCGCCGGCGCCGTCCCCGAGCTCGCCTCCGCCGGCGCCGTCCCCGAGCTCCGCGCCGCCCGCCCCGTCCCGCGCCGCCCCGCCCCGCCCCGCTCCGCCGCCGGGCCGCCGACCGCCGCGCCGCTCCGCTCCGCCCCGGCCGCCGCCCGCCGCGCCGCTCCGCTCCGCTCCGCCGCGCTGCTCCGGTATGTGTTTGTTCCCCTTTAAGGGTACTGAAATTGCTCCATATAACTGTGCATCAACAACATGTGCCCTGCTTGCAGGAGCTTAGTTTCTTCCAAAAAGCTGGCATCTAAGCTTATATTTCGATTTTAATTGATATAACAAGTTGACAGGACTTTGTTGAGAGAAACTGATCCTCCCGTTCCATGAGCAGAACCTGAAAATAGTTAAACGTGATTGGCATGTGTAGTGTTGGTACTCTTAGGTATCTAGAAATGACTAGATGAACATTTGTTACCAGGAGAAACTACGATCTCTTTCAATCTGATGATGTTCTCATGATCCAGCTTTTTTAATAGTTTAATCTCACGCAAGATTTGGCGTGGAAACTACAGAGGTACTGAACAGTTCAGAGGTGTATAACTGTGCATCAAAGAATGGTTTGCTCATGATAAAAGAGTAGTACTGACTTATGTGTGCTCTAGTAGTAATTAGAGATGGTATTTGGTTCATGCTTCTGGATGGCTGGTTATTCCTAATGGTTAGTGTTTCATACTGTAGGCCCAGCTGGAGGAAGAAAGGAGGCAACGGGTGGAATCCGAGAGAAGGCTACGGGAGGAAGCCGAGGTGAGGATGGCGTCAGAGAGGCGAGCCTTCGAGGAAAGGTTGGCGGCAGAACGAGATATTATGTATCAGCAAATGACGGTTAGTTCTTGCCCATAATAGGCAAGTAGGACTCTGAGTTTAAATACGTAACTTTCGTCTTTTGTAGAATCGGTAACCTTGCCTCCTCAAATATAATATGCAGGCTCTTTATGCTCTCCACGGCAAAAGCCCGCCACCGATGCCGACCGCTCGTATGCTTCCTCTGCACACTGAAGTGAGTTTCATTAAGACCTTTGAATCACCATTATTGCACTTCCTATCCATAGAGGCGGGTGTTTACTATCTAATCCTTACAGGCGATGCAGCCTCTGCATCCATCAGATGGATCAAATGAGCCTGCTGCTGGATCTTCACAGGGGCAAGAAAGTCCTCCGACGTCAAGAAATTGACTACGGTTAGTTCTCTTTAACCTCAAGATTTGAAATGTAGGTTATTTTCATGTTATTTCAGAATATGATAGTCAGTTTAGAACTTTTCTTCAGTTTAGAACATTGCATCTTCAGTTCAGCAAAGTTCACCCTAGAATAACATAATATTTCCTTCAGCTGCTGTCATCTCTTTGTGATCATAATTCACCAAGGCTTTGGCTTTTAAGTTCACATGTCATCTTGCTAGTCAACATCAGTTATATTGCTACCCAGTTCCGCAATTAGGACATCTTATTATTCTGCTAATTTTTGTACTTAGGTTACTTACCCACATGATATTCTCATTGTGCAGTGCTGCTGGTTGCCCCTTTGGCGAGGGTTGCCATTTCCTCCATTACTTCCCAGGCGGCCACCAGGCTATTGTGATGGACTTGTTTTTTCTTATTTCGCCCTGTGGACTTGTATTTTCTTGTGATGTTGAGAACTTGTCATATATGTGATGTTGTGATGGTCTTGTAAACTTGTCATATGTCATGTTTGGGTATATGTTATGTCGAATGCGTTTGGGTACTTGTGATATTGCATGTTTGGGTATTTGTGAACGCTGAATATGATTTGCTGCGAGTTGCTGTCCTGTGATATATAAACTGTTTTGAATTGCAGAGATTTTTGGAAACATAATTAAAAAAAACAATTTCTGCTGACTTTGCCGAGTGTTACACTCGGCAAACTACAATATGCCGACGGCAACACTCGGCAAATCGGACACGTGGCGCAAGCCTGTACCTAGGGCTGCCATAATGCAACCTGTTTGCCGAGTGCAGCAGAGAAAGGCACTCGGTAAAGCCCATCTTTGCCGAGTGTTTAAGTCCTGACGCTCGGCAACGAGGAGCCACATGGCCGAAGCGTGTGCGTTCTGGAGTGCTCCTTTGCCGAGTGTATCCTCGCGGCACTCGGCAAACCGCCATTTTGCCGAGTGTCCATCCGAAGGCACTCGGCAAAATTTAGCCACGTGGCCGAACCTGTGCGCTCCTGTCTTTGCGTTTTGCCGAGTGCCGACACTCGGCAAAGAGGGCTAACGGGCGTTATGGCCGTTTAGGCACTTTTTTCTGCTGAGTGCTCGGTCTGACCGTCGGCAAAAGCTTTGCCGAGTGCCCGAAGAAATACACTCGGCAAACATGGCTTTGCCGGCAGCCTGTATGCCGTGAGTGCTTTGCCGAGTGTTGCACTCGGCAAACACTTTGCCGAGTGTATTTCAGCCTTCGCCGTGTGCCTTTCGCACACGGCAAATTCGTTGATTCCGGTAGTGATGGCTAGGATTTAGAGTCCAGATTGGAAGGCTTGAATTGGACAACTTGTCAGCATTAGCAGGGGTAGATAATCTAGCTACTTTCACTGATTTCTTTGACAAAGATCGATCCTCTCTGCATGAGGAAATAGAAAGGTTAGAACAGCCTGCCCATATATATTTGCATGGGGTTTGTACAACGGAAAATGGAGGATCTGGTAGCAAATGGAGAAAACGAAGTTAGGGATGGGAGATGGGAGATGGGAGATGGCAACTAGAGGAGGTACAAAGGGAGGCTGCTTTTCTCAACCATGGTACGTAGGGGCGCTCCCTCCAAAAGAAGGGAACTATATATGGCACAGGAAGAAGACGATCATCATCCAGGAGCGTATCATTAACTGATTGATCCATCCAACTAGCTAAAACATATACACATGCATGTGCTATATGTTCTATCTCTCTCATGGCCGGTGTGCACACGCCTACATCTCCCTGAGCACAAAATGTCACCCGCCATTGAGCCTAGTGCCAGGAACACTCTGGGCATTACAGCTCGACGAGCGCGCCACTGTGAACCTGTCGTGCTCCCGAGCTACAGGAGGTGAGGAACACCACCACACAGTTCCTTCTAGCATCGCATCGATCCCCTTGAACTCATCCAAGTGGTCCACCTCGCTACCGATCACCTTAAAACCAATCAGTGGCCACAACGTGCGCAGAAGTTGCGCTCAAAGCTTCCTCGCCAGGAAACCGAGCCACCGGACCCCTCAACCTCTTCGTCGATGACTACCGCTTCTTTCTCACTGCCAGCCACCGTCCGGATACCTATTCCATCCTCCCCGGCCTCAGCTAACATCACCAGCTGCTTCGCGGTGATCTCCGGAACACAACATCCACACCCTCCTTGCTTGACCCCTCTATAACGTACGCGTGCGTGGTGCTTTGCTCATGGCCATCGCTGGCGAGCACCGCAATCCGCTCTGGCCAACCACTGTTCCTCACAACAGCGGGAATGGAACTGCGACACCTGCAGGAACTGATAGGTACAAATCGCGTGCAATTTGGCGCTTAGTATTGCGACTTAGGTTCTGCTCCGCCATCGACCAACAAGACAGCGGGCCCGGTCTTTTAGTTATAATGGTTTAGATTTTTGTGTGTGTATGACATAAGGGCCCTACTATTTAATTGTTGGCTAATTTAAATGAATAAAAGAAAATAATAACCTCATAGGACTCATGTGTTAGTGACTGAAAGAATTCAGAAAAGATAAAAATGAAAGAAACAAAGAATGAGAAGTGGGCCCAAGGGCCACTTGGACCAGTCAACCCCTGACCAGTCCAAATTGAACCCTGGCCCCACATGTCAGTCTCTATAGCTAGACGTGGCTGAGTCAGAAAAGTATTTCTCTGTTTATTTGAATGAGGAGAAGACAAAAAATGGTAAAAGTTCTTGAAACTTGTAAAAATCATAGAATATTCATATGAACTCCAAATTGGATGAACTTTTAATAGAAATTCATGATTTAATATGTGATTTTACATGGTATCATTTTCATCCATGTTAATATTATAAAAAAATATTGAAATTAGTGCTATGTTAATAACACCCTAAAATTTACATATACGGATCTAAAAATTCATAACTTTAGTTCTAGAACTCCAAATTGAGTGAAACCAATTTTATTAGTTTTATAATTTTATTTAATGAACTGTAGGATTATTTTCATTCATCATATTACAATTATTGATGTATTTCATGTTATGGTTTGTTATCAAATAATTATGGTTGGTTGCATGATTTTGAATATTGTTTGTTGCGATGGGTGAAATCACTAGCACGATAGGATTTGGTTATGGAACATGACTAGATGAAATTAATCTGAACTAATGAAATATGAAACCTAATAACTGAGGTGTGAGAGCCGGGGTTCTACTTCAACAGATGGATTAATGGGCGAGGTGAGCATATGCACCCTAGTCGTCTAGTCGATGTCGGTGTCATTTGGCTCTACCCTTCACTCACATTGGAAGTGTTATGCGGGAGAGTTGGGTACTCATAGCCGGCCAGCTATAAACTAACAACACTTCGGAACACTTTCCAGTTTGAGAAAGAAATGGATTGTGTTGGATCGGTGGCTTCCCGACAGAGGGGGGGTGAATTTCGGATTCAAATTTCTTTCACAAACTCTTCACATACATAGTCATATAGAAGACTAGTATGATCAGAGAGAAAATGCAGCGGAAAAACCTCTAAAACTCTTTGGTGACGTGGAGCTCGTTGATAGCTTTGAAACGAGTCCAAGATCATTGAATTCCGAGTTCGTATGTAAAAGTTATGACCAAAACAGTGCTTGCGGCGCAGCCTGATTTTGGCTACCCGGATATTCCGGACAAGATGCCCCGGATACTCCGGGGTAGCCCGGAGATTCCGGAGTAAATGGTCCGGATACTCCGGGGTACGTCCCGAGAGCACTGAAACTTGCCGGGTAGGCCGGAGACTCCGGGGTAAAGAGTCCAGATACTCCGGGTGTAGTCCAGAGCGCAGAAAATCCTGATTTTCAATGTAACTTTTGCTACAGTTTAAAATCCGTCCAACTAAAAGAAGTAAAACTTTGTAGATGAGTTTAGAGATGTCTTGTGACTATGAATCACGTGTTGCTCATCATAGAAATGTCTCAAGCCACGACCTTTTTCCAAGTTCTTTCTAAACACCTCAAAAATTGGACAAAAAGAAAATCTTCAATTTCTTGTTGCTCGTGAGGATTCTTGATGTGAAATTAATAGGACAATCTCTCACATGTCACAGCAACCTAATCCACCCCTCCAATCACAAAATCAAAACCTCTTCACGACTCAATCGCAAAACCCCATTTCTTGCCTTTTTCTTCAAGAAAACTCAAAATCAAGAAGGAAAAAGGTTGATCTTTGGATATGCTTGGATGTGATCAGTCTAGAGATGATCTCCCCATCACTTACTTACCATACCACGAATCAAACCACAAAGAAGGCAAGAAAACAAAAATCAAAAAGAGTCATGGAGTAGATAGCTCAAGAACGCATAGGGATTGAAGAAATCTTTTTGTATTGAATTTTCGTGGGTTTTTTTGGTGTTTACAAGCCTCTCATCTAGGAAAAGCACTCCTCAAAGTACAGCTCTCAAAAGCTAATCAAAAGGGTTGAGGGATAAACACCTCTTACCCCTCCTTTTATAGTGGTAGAGGCATACCTCCCACCACTTGGGCCTTAAGCCCACTTAGATAGCATGAGCACTTAGCACGCATCACAAAGCGTCTAAGTGACTCATCCACCATCCATCTTTCCTTCTACCCTAAGCAACTAACCCTAAACCGCTTCTTGGCCATCGCCGCAGTTTCTTGGTTATGCTTCGGTAGATTCCGCGTTTTTACCAAAACGCCCTCGCACTGACTTGATCTTCACGTCTTGTCTCCACCCGCTTTCTTGTCCTCCGCGTACATACTTTTAAGCCGCATGATGTCATCGCCACCTCCTTGACCGCATCTCAGCCCTCCAAGCCTCATACCGGTCTATATGGCCGAACCATCGCCGCACCCAACTCGCACCTGCACACAAAAGACCAAGCAAAGCGTTGCGAGCATAAATTTTCTACTTGACCCAAGTCAGTCGAGAAAAATCTCTCATACACTCAATTTTTCCTTGAAATAAATTGAGAAACTCAAACAATCAATCACATTGCAAATAATTCACACTACGAATTTATGCAACCAATCATTCAACTCCTCACAAGATGGCAAAATATTCATCACAACTGTTGTCAAAGTCAACACATGACTCACAAATTGAGTCTTGGTTGACTTAATACGATGAAACAATTAAAATCTTGTGTAATTTTACATATTGTTCCTAATCTGAAATATATGTCTTAAATCCAAGAAATGATGGATATGATATATATATGTTGGTGCTTGTATTTCTCTCATTTTCATGTTATGCCACGTTACTTTGAGAATGAATTATTTGTGTGGTAGTTTATTTGTTGCCTCATGCCATGTTTATGTTAATTGGGACGAGCTTAAAAAACATCTTGCAAGTAAGGAAGTACTCATGTGAATTCTACTTCTAAAATGTTGCAGCTGATCTAGAATAGCCAAATACTACGACACTGAAAATGTTAAAAGTGATGTCTAGTTGTATAGTTTGCTTTATCGGTTGAATGTGGGTGTTATGTGGATTTTGTGAGGTATTGGTGGCTGCCACCTTGGGTATTTTATGTCGTTTTCTACTGCTGAATTTTTCTTCATGTTGCATCGTGATCGACTTCCGAGTCGAGTTGATGATAAAGTTATTTACTACCCCTTGTATGGGATGTGAACTAGTACTTATAAACCTTTCTTTAGGGTTTGTGCCGTGGTATTTATTTACTGCCTCTCAATATACCATGTGTGTATGATCCTGAAGTGTCTGGGGCAACCATAGAATACTCGTGTCATTTTCGTGTTTGTTGAGTGTAATCACTAAGGTTGAGTGATCCACTAGACGTGATTCATTAATCAATTGGGCTAAGGTGTGGGGACATCATCCCGGGCTCCTCCTCTTCTGAGGTTGAGTGACCCACCATCTCAAGGAGCATATGCTAGCTAGGTTAGGGTGTGGGGACTTGGTACTGGGCTCCTTCGAGGTGATTGTGTTTAGCGATGCACATAAAGGTCACTACTTCTTTACTAGGTTCGGAATATTTTCAGTCCTTGTTCATTGCACCGTTTCTTAGTTGTCTCAAACTAGAAATGGTTGCATACAGCTCTTGTGATCGTATAGTGTGCTGTTCGAGAAAGGGTTGTCCACTTGTGAATGCATACAGCTCTAGTAATCATATCGGCGAGTTGGTAGTACCACAACTAATGAGGCTATGTCATGCACTTGAGATTGCATTACATCCCAGGTCCTGGCAGCTTGGTATCAAAGCCAAACTAATCACAGGGCAAACCTTGCAGGTGGACATTAGTATTATGACTCGGTGTCGCTGAGAAAGCATATTTGCGAAAACTAAAAATGATATGCAAAATTGTAAGTAGAATACCCGTTTATTTCTTTTCTCTATCCATCGTAGATTTGAATTTTACTTCTCTAATTCATTTGTTTTAAGTTAAGCAGCTGATCTATCTCTCTTTCTCTCTGATGTTAGATGGCTGAACCATATTTCACTTTAGTGGGCTCTTCACACTGCGAGAACGTGGAGGGTGCCCCACCCCTCTTTCTTTGCATGCTCCAATCTCTCAGATATCGGTGCATGGCGGAGTACACCATCTACCACCACAACCATGTCTTTAGCATGAGTGTCTACATCACCTTCGTGTTCATCCAGTCCCACCCCATCCACCCTCTGGAGCAGCCCCTCGTGTTTGAGGGCCATGACAGTTCTTATGAGGGAGCCGTGCAGGCAGCTGCCTACAACGCTATGTGCTATCTTTGTTTTAGGTGCGTAGAGTTGCAGGACTCGCCATTTCGCTTCTATGTGGGACAAGAGTACCCCACTACACCATTCTTCTAGCATGAGTTTCTCTTTGTGGTGGATCTGACACTCGTTGTGACGGTGCCGATGTTGACACTCACTCACCGTCTCCACCGCTCCGCTGCCTACGACCGTGATCAATATCACTGTCGTCTATGTCATATGCTCGTCTTCATTGACGAGCACATTGGAGCTCGCCATGCCTCTGCTGAGTTGATGGAGTCCCGTGGGGAGTTTACATGCCCTCATGGAACAAATCGTCTATACCACCTTCTTTTTCCACGTATTCCGGGGCCTCACTACACGCCTCGTCACCACATGGCCTTGGTTGTCCTGGGGACACTTCGTGGCAGCTGTGGACCACTTCTGGGGGGAGACGCCATGCAACTTTCTCACGCCGGTGTCAATTCCCCCTAAGGCGAGCCTCTTCTACATTCACCATTCAACCTGGGCTTGAGGAATCCACTCTATAATTTCAGCACAGGTGTGTGCTGTCCAAAACTTGTTGTATAAGCTCATGGATGTCTTTTGTGTGTGAGCTGAACCTACCTCTATGTAACAGGCTAGTAAACTAAGCACTTCCATATGTACCTGTGGCTGCGATCTTTTGGTTCACATCATGTTATTAAATTCCGCTTAAAGACGTTGTGATTTGCAGCCATATGTAAAAACATCGTATGCTATCAATATGATGTGTGTTAGTTACTATGCTTTCATGCAACCATATAAAGGTTTATTTTCCATGAAAATTCTACTAATATGATGTGATATTAACCATGTATTTCCCGATGTCTATACATGTTCAATTAAGTTGCACAATTTACCCCCGTCTCATATTGTCTTAATTTTTATTAATTACAACAGGATCTCGGGAAACTGATCCTAAAAGGAGCATGGGACACCACCTCCTCCACCTCCACCTTCCTTGGCAGATGTGCTTCTCCAAATGGAGCATATTCACCAAGACCAAAATCAAATCTTGGAGTAGCTCGTCCGCAATGTTGGGCAACCCTTAGGCGGAGGACAAGCAAAGGGAGGCTTTGCTGATTTTCAGTTGACCTCACCTCTCACCTTCGTTCACTCCAAGGATCTAGTCGATGCTAATGATTGGCTTTGAAGTATCGAGAAAAAGTTCGTTCTCTGTCAGTGCACCAGCCAAGAGAAAATGCTTTTCGCCTCCTATCTATTGGATGGAGCTGCAAGTGCGTGGTGGGACAACCTTCTCACCACTCAAGCCCCTGGTCGTGAAATGACCTGGATGAGTTCTGCAAGGCCTTCCGTTGTGCACACATCCCAGAGGATATTATGGAGAACAAAATGGATGAGTTTATCGCCTAGGGCTCCATCACCGGGTACCTCTACCGTTCAATCATCTCGCTTGTTATGCCGCTAGTGAGGTTTCCTCTGATGAATTCCTTCAGAGAAAATTCATGAAGGGCCTCACGGAAGAGATGCAAAAGGAGCTAGCCCTTCTTGATTCTCCTGACTTTGAGTACTTGGTGAGCAAGGCACTTAGCATGGAGAGCAAGCTAGCAGTACTTGAGGCTTCCCGCAAGCGCAAGAGGGAGGCCACCAAATCAGTTGGAAGCAGTTCTCAGAAACCTCGCTACTGGCAACCTCCCCCGTCTCTCTTTCAAGAGCCACCACCCTCAATACACTCAGCGTTTCCACTTCGTCCTCCTACTCAAAAGCTCTCAGCCAAGGAACTATGGCGGATAGCAAGGAGCCGCCCATAATTTTGTGGACTTCATATGCTATAACTGTGGCAACAAGGTTCACTATTCAAACTAGTGTCCCTATCCGAAGTATGGTGACTTGAGTGCACCCCACCACCTTGAGGGCCACCAAGAAATGGCCCTCAATTCATCTGTGATTCTAACAGGAAAGTTGCGCACCTCTTTGCTATTCCTGGACTTGCTGAGTAACTTTTGTACTCATCCCTCTATTCTAATTCCTTTGACTAGATTGTGAGCCAACGGTAGAGCAAGATGTGTTCTATGTCAAATTCGACAAAGAAGCCCCAGAGGAGTAGGCCTCGGCTAAGGATGAAGAAGGGGTTGACTACTACTTCAACTATCACGACGCGAACCCTGGAGCATAGAAGCATAGGACATGCGAGATGATTGTTGTAGATATGACTTTTGCTGTAGCTGACTGGAAACGGTTTTAAATTCCCTGCACTTTTGGGAATTGTATGTACAACTTTACTTGCTCTTCAAATTTGTAATATATGGACCGCTGCAATACTTCAGTTGTACTACTTTAAGTGATGTGCTGTAAATGAGAAGACACATCATCTACATTATGTCAAATACTAGCATATTATCTGCAAGGGTAGTATGTGGGTCACTGCAACGCCAGCGAGGTGACACAATAGATCGATCGAGGAGAGGTCGTGGTTCAGCCATACGGGAGTTCAGTGTTCAGGAGATAATTAGGGATCGATCGATCTAAGCTAGGGACTTAGGGTAAGGGAGTTCGGATCCGAGTGGGCCAAGTATTTTACTAGGCGACAAATAGGAACATGGGCTTATGTAATCCGAAAACATTCCATCTTTCTTAACATAAATTTTGGTATCGTTTCTGTTTCCAACGAAAATAGCTCTCCCATTCATTTTCTTTTCTGTATAAAGTTTAGTTTCTGTTTCCACCTCTGTACCGATATTTTCCATTTCTGTTTCCGTTTCCATGTAAAGGCTTCCGTTTCCTTTCTTTCGGAAATGAACAAAAAATTTCTATACTGTTTTCATCCCTACTTGCGAACCATCCACGTGTAGGATAGGTCTCACTACCACTGACCAAAGCTGGGAGGATCAATGACAACGATCCAGAGCACCGGCTGCCACCAGCATGTAGCAAAACTATATGGATGTAGAGCCTTCAAAAGACCCAAGCATGGATCTGGAGGTTGAATGAGCCATTGGTGTGAAGGAGAACTAATACCAACACACACCTGATGACCCTTTTGCACTTGTCTCCAGTGCCTAAGCTATCGATGTCGAACTTGCGTTTGACAACAACACAAATCTTCTGACCACAGGCGATGAAGATGTTGGGGAAGAGCATTCGTTGGCGATCGAGGAAATGCCCTTGGAACAGGCATTGGACGTCGAAGTAGCTCGATTCAACACCGTTGAGCTCGCCAGCTAACTGACCAAACCAGAAACCCTGAACAAGGCCCCCAAATTAGGAGGCTAAGAAGGTCTTGAGTAGGAGGTCAATGTGAACAGCGGTAAGGACCAGCCACACGGAGATGCAGAAGTTGCAAAGGAACCACATCACCACCACAAGGAGAGCCAGGTGCCAGAGATGGACAAATAACACGGGCACCCAGCTAGAACTGGCCTGAACAGACAACCAAACACCTAGAACTGAAATAACACATGCACATGCAGAAGTTGCACAGGAACCACATCACCACCACAAGGAGAACCAAGTGCCAGAGATGGACAAATATATGGGATCACAGATCTGATGAACCAGCGGGGGATTGTATTGCTGAGAAGGGAAAAGACTAGTGAAGAAGGACCAGCACAGGAGGAGCACTGATGCTTTGCAATGGGAAAAGGTTTGGATTCAAGCATTGCAAAACCGTCATATTCACTAGTCGCCCAACCACCGATATGGACCAAGGCTAGTGTCACATCCCAATTTTTTGAGACTTTTGCAATCATATCATTGCATGTAAGCGAACATGTAATAAGAATCATTCAATTCCTGCATACGATAACAAACCTCATATGCTCTCTACAACCGCTAACGCGAAAACACACGCACACACCGAAAACCCTAACGACGACATTCGAGCACTCCATCCCGTCTATAGCAACTGGCCTCCTATTATTTTCCGGATGTGTCCCATGCCATTCCTTTCACCTCCAAACCCTAATTCCATCTTCAACCCCTTTTTCCGACAGTAGGTCCGACCATCACAGGAACCCTAACTACACAGCACTCCACGTTTCCGTCACCCCATAAATTCCAAGAAAATACATAGGATGACCTGATATCATTCTCGACCTAAAGATAAAGTAAACCTAGAGGGTCCGGTATAAAAATAATCAAATACTAATATGTTTAACAATATGATAGAAAAGAGCGTTGAACTATAACATACCAAAATAAATCCCGGAAAAATCCGAGAAAATTCTACAATACTCCCCATAGCTTAAAAGGTTCAGATGTACGAAAACATATGCAGCCCATGTTCAAAGATCTTAATTGGACCGCATCGAACACCTTCACTTAACTTCCTTCTCACATAAATTCACACCCTTTTTGCCAAAGATGTTTTCCCCAAAATTTTCTGGAACTTCCTAACTATCAATCCAGCTCACTTGCTCCTTAACTCCACTGACAGACCTCCCTGTTGTCCTATTCTATTAAGCATTGTTATTGGCGCCACTTGACATTAACGCGTTCCTGGGAAAATTGGTGTTCAACGAGCAACCACCCCCCTGAATCGCATCCATATTCATCCCTGGACTCAGCTGACACAACCTGAGGTTTCATGCCATCTCCGTGCTCCTCACGCCACCCCATGCCGGCCTCAGACATGCCATAGGCGGGCTCAGTGCGCACCCCGGGTACCAGGTCATGCCAAGCACTAGCATCAGCTCGTGCCTCGCCGCTTGACCACCGCTCGCCGCGCCGTTTGATGCCACGACACCTCTTGGGTCCTCCTCAGCCTGGCGCCGCTCCCAAGCACCCCTGCACCTCCGCGCTGAGATGTTCATCCAGCCGTAGCAGGTGCTCCTGCTAGCGTCGTGGCAAGCCGAGCTGTCGACGCGCCGCTCGTCGCTTGCCGCACCTCCGCTCAAGTCTTCGATGCGCCACCCGCCAAAGATAGCACCGCAGCCTGCCCAAGTTGTCCCGACCCATGCTCGGCCGCAGGCGACACACCGAGCGCTAGCGTCGGCGCGACACCCGATGGCACCAACACCGTCCGTCCATTCCTTAAGTGCCGCATGCAATGCCCGCCTTCCTCCTTTCCACGGCAACCGCCATCATTTTGTCTCTCCGAATTGGCTATAAAACCCGCCAAGCTCTCCATCCTGCTCATCGAGCTCATCCCAATCGGCACCAGAGAAGCCTCCCATTGTCCCTCGAGCTGAGGAAGCAAGACTCAGATTTGGGAACCCCATCTCTTTCCCTTACCCAAGCCACCTCTGAACCGAAGAAATTAACCACAAGGGACTCCCATCAACCAAACCTCGTAATACCACCCAGTTCCTCCCAAAACTTTGAGCTAGTCCCCTTCCTTGACCTCCCTGAGGCTCGCAAGGCCGCCGAATCCCTCGAGTCATCGGAGTCGCCGCCGTCTGCCTTGTTCCGCATAGTCAAGGAAGCCACCCAGGTAAAGCGAAGACAGGTATGCAGTACTCGAGTAGAGCTAATAGGTAAACCGACGCTGATGCATGGGCTATGGGCCTCCCTCACATGGCCCACCCGCTAGGGAGGCCAGGCCAAATACCGAGGACAACGGGAACAGTCCCGACGCAGGAAACCTCAACATTCGGTCTAACCGAGTCATACGACTGGTCTGACCAGCTTAGGAGCTAGGCCAAGGTTTCTACAATTTTGTTCTGGATAGACAACACTGCAATAGTTCAATTCAGTTCTCAAAACTAAAAATATGTAGATCTGAAACAGTAGAGGATAGGGGAGGTGTGTCTTTCCTTTTGCTTACAAGAAGATATACGAAGCATATGCAAGCTTAAAACATAAAACAAATCTCTAGAAGCTTAAAGTCCTTTATACAGGAACCGTTATTTCGCATCATATAACAATGCATGGAAAGCCACCTGCATTTCTTTTAATTCAAAGTCCAGAAGCTAGAAACCTAGTATGCCTCAGCCTTCCTATGTTCCGATCTCTGGAACCTAGTATACTAAAACCCTAGGTATAAGAACTCGAATAGAGAATAGGGATATACTTCTAGCAAACCCTAACTTGAATAAAAATCCTAACACTTCAACGCCGTTAAAAAAAACCACCATCTTATTTCTAACCTGCATGTCACCGGCATTTCATTTGAAGTTGCTCGGTGAGTTGTTCATTTGGTTTTTCTCGACGTGTAGTTGGCAGAGAGAGGTACGCACGCTAGAAAGACCCGGAGTCACCCCCGCACCAAGAACAAGAACAGGAGTTGCCAGGCAAGCTTTCCTCTCTTGATCATGTTGAAACCCATAAGTGATAAGTATAAGTATTTCGTTTGCTAAATTGCATGCTATATTCGTACCAATGATATGTTGAACTAAGGGTAGATATTTCCCCATAGCTGCATAACCCAGGACCTCACATGAAATATCCTTGTAACCCTAACTCTAAATACTGGACATGGTAGCTCCGGTAAATTACTAGAAAAAAATAGGTTGTAGGCCAAGCTTAGACCCGCTGTAGAATGAACTTGAAACCTTTCTACGGATGACCGTAATAATTTTCTAGGGGTCGGGAAAACAAAACCCTTGGGACGACGTGTGTCGCCCAAGGTGAGTGTTGAGAAAGTTTTATCAATAACAAAATCAAAAATTGGAGGTATTTTTGAATCTGGTGGGAATGATAAGAGGAGTCTGGGAGATGGTGTAGCATGTTGAGACACGGAGGTATGGTAGAAACATGGCATCCCTCTTGAATCAACCAAGGACCGAGCCTAAGTGCCGCTAAACCAGATCCACCCCCGTATGTCCACATGCCCTATATGGGAAAGGGCTTGGCTTAGTATCCGTCAAATACTAGAGTTTGGACCCGTGGGCAGTAGGAAGTAAAGTGACCAGGTGGATAAAGTCCTAGAGACCTCCACCGCGTAGCGTAGGGAGTCATTCGACACAAAGATGAGGAGTCCCATTTTTGGTCTGCGGTACGCAAAAGTTGGGTAAATCATTTAGCGGGTCCAGTTCTAGTATGGAAATGGGCGAAATGTCTCGTTGTAATATCCCTATCAGTATACGTTGTAAAGCGTACCCAGGGTGACTTACATCTTGTGGGTAAAGCCGTACAACCTCTGCAGAGTGTTAAAATCTATTCGAATAGCCACGTCCTCGGTTATGGACATGATCTGGCAAAGCCACACACTGGTTAGACTAAGTTTTGCTTACAAACTCTGGGCATCGGGATTAAGGACGTGGGCATGATGTGTCCACAGGGTGCAATTTATGCTACAACCTGGTAGCCAGGAATTGCTGAAGATGGTCCGTACCGTAATACAAGGGTACTACGGACGGAACCCAGGAAAGAGTGAAAAGGCGATAGACGGAGCTAACGGCATTAGAATGAAAAGGGTGGCAAGTGCCGCCACATGTGATGTTATGATCAAGCAATTTAATACTATTTTCTAAACTGCTTTTTGAATCTAATATGCTATTGTTCAACTGAAAACTTACTTTCCGCATAACCCGCAATATAGGATAGAGCTTCCTTCTTGAAATTCATTACATGAAATATAGCTGCTATCATTTCTTGTGAGAAAAAGCTTGCGAGTACATTCAATGTACTCACCTAGCTTGTTGATATGGCCAAGCGAAGAAGAAGAATACTCCGACACCAACAACAGTGATTTCAAAGGCTAGGGCGTTACCCCAGTCAGTTGCCTGTGGGATAGGCATATTGATGGGTATCTACGTGTTTATTTCCGCTGCAGACTTTTATTCAGCCAATCGGCTTTGTGTGTATTTGAGACCATAACGGCTCTATATCTGTATAATATTCGATAATGTATGACTGTGTTATCAAGTGCTTGTATGTACTAGCCACTGATCATGGGACTAGTACGGTAAACACAGGGATGTATCTGGCCTCAAAACTAGGTACGCCACAGCTAGATCGAGAAGGAGGGTGACATCCAGATCCAAAGGGAGCTTTTTATGGAAGTTCACTTGCAAGTGCGAGGAGGCGGCTTTTCTCCAACACCAGAGATCCCGACAGCGGTGAGAGACCAAATCCACGAGCCTCTCCGCCATGAGCTCCGGAGTGGCGAGGGCGAACATAGCACCAAGCCAAAGGCCACTAAGGCAATTACTATATTTGGAACCCACTGTACAAGAGTGACGGGCAACCGATCCCCTCTCCCCTTCCCTTCCAACTGGAGAAGCCAATGGAAGAGAAGGGGAGAGGAGGCGGTGGAGAGAGCAGAAGCGTGAGCAAGGGGAAGAGGGACCAGAAGAGGGAGTGGGGAAAGTTTTTTGTGTGCGGCAGATGCTATTGAAGCTCCTAGAACATTCCCTATGAGAACAAAGCCTTGAACTCCTAATTCCCTCATCATCATCTGGTATATCCCTATTCTCATCTCAACCCAGTTCACTTTTCTTAGTTTCAAGTCTCAAGGATCAGCAGGTCTGCTCTTCTAACCATCCAACATTAGAACATAATAATGCATAGATATACATTATTGTGACCACTAGTAGCTGCCCCCACCAGAGCTAGGGGAGATGGAAAAATCCAGGCTTGTAGCCACAGAGTGCAGGTCCCTCTCCATCACTTGATCGCCTATAGATGGGGAGATCATGTGGTCATTAGTCCAGCAAGCTAGCTAGAATAAATGGTTCATGATCGGGAGATATTTCTACATGTGCATGTTAATTGTTGGATCTCTACGAGAGAGGGAAAAAAAGGCGTATGATCACGTACATGTACCATCGACTTCTGAATTCTTAGGTTCTTCAGTAACAAGCAGTTTCAATCACTGAGGTACCGTAAGACTGCTTGTTTACATAACACAACCGCCACTTTGTTTTAACCATTACATCAGGATGGAATGATCTAGATTTCCTCCCCTCCCTCCTCCCCGGGTCATTGCCGACCGCTGTTGCATGCTACCACCCTGTGAGAGTTTAGATTCAGCTACTAGACCCCCTTGTGTACATCCTTGTCAGTTCAGGATCAAGCTGACAGTACACAAGTGAAATGAATAACATTGCATGCATTCAAAGTTAAAACATAGTTTGAGTACGATATGTCACATGGCTTACAAAGTACTATGTCTTAATGACTTTATTACATCAGAGGAAACAATTAAAATAAAAGCGAAGCGGCTCCATCCATGCCATAGGAAGTTGACAGAGGCCACGTGACCTACTCTTTGGGATCATCATAGAAGTAATCCTCATCGGAGCCTTCTTCAGCATACTCCTCTACACACCACCACAACAAAAACATGCTTGATTAGTACTTTGCGTACTCAGTGTGCCCACTCATAGGGAGACACCTAAACCAGTGTACATGATGCTTCAAAGGAAGGCTTTGTGGCTCTTTTTGTGTAAATACAGTTTGAAGGCATCATTTTGATATAAATCAGTTTTAATATCAGGGGTATTTTTCAACATATGTGGTCCACGACCAATACATATGAGCAAGGAACTCCTGCCTTAGCTTGACCATAGGTTCCAACAGTAAAGGGGTAGAGGGAAAAATCAAGGGGAAGAGGGACATGTCCTTTTCATCAAGAATGAGCCATGTGCTGTCCATAATCGTGGACATGGCTTGTCACTCTACAGAGTTTGTACACTTTACCTACATAACACGGTCTCGTCTTGTTGCCACTAGCCGTCGCCAGCGTAGTACACACCCATCGGTGTACTGATAGGGAGATTGTGACGAGGTCTTTTAGCTAGATTCCCTAAGGTATGACATGCCCACTGGGTCCCGGCCCGAAGTTGAGAGTACATCCCCACCCCCCCGATCCCCCTATCTATGCCGAGGGTCCTCGTAGCTATGTCCACCCCTTCTGCGGTACGGCAACATCGGCACCAAAGGCTGACTAACCTACTTAACCTACCAGTGCCCGTATAGCATGTGGTTGTACTGTTTTCACAATTCTCGGATTCAAAACTTTGGTCTTATTCAATACGGACGACTAATGCTTCTTCATCTCATGAAGAACGACTATTGCTCTTTCAACTCATGATTCAGCTGTTGACCGCACCTTTTAGATGGTAAGTTTCACCCAGAATAGATTAGGAAGAATAGAGAGAGGGAAACAACGAGCATTCGGCCCTGGCTCAGCGAGCTCAACAACAAGCGTCAATATTAAGGATCATCGATCTGAAGATCATTTCTTCAAAGATGCAATTCAAAACAGCCTAAGGATATATTTAAACATTGCTAAGCATATCTCTACTTTATTCAAAATAAAAACATATTATTCTAGTCAGGGTATTAAGGAAACAGGCGACAAGCGAAAAGGTAAAGGTGTGTCAATTGACACACTAGCTACTGGAATAGAACAGCATGCATGTTTGTAAGCGACAAAATATAATGACTTTTAGAAATATAAGATCAACATGATCAAAAAAAAGGGGACATGCCTCGTGGTAGTATTCTTCTTCTCCTACTGCTCCGGACGTCGGGTTGGTCTCTTCACTTCCTATCGCCATAACGTAATGAGCGAAGCAAATAAATACCAACCTCAATAAAACATTCCAGATAGCAACATGAGAGAGAAAAGCACGACCAAGGTAAGATGTGGGTGGAATGGAACGATGACGCGAATGCGTCATCGCGACGAAGATCGGAGTAAGGTCTATTGCTAAAGAATCCTCATTATTGGTCTTTAAGACAAGGCCACAACCGTATATACATATATATACACACAACATTATAATTTCCAGATTACAAACATAGCTACTGTTATGCTAGCATAATCATTAAAATAAGACATGAACATGACATGAACATGCTAAATACATCTAAAACCTAACATAGTAGTATATGTGGAAAATGGTAGTAACACATATTAACTAGCTTATGAGGCATACTTAATAAAATGAGCATGGCATAATCTAACATGACTAATGATCAAGTGATTAACATTTCAGAGGTTAACATTGTTGAGTTACTATTATAATATTATTCACAAAATAATTAACCATGTATTGGAATCATAGAACTACATGCTATGACATATACAACACGTAAGCTAAGCATAAGCACCACATATGCATGCTAATTAAATTAAATTAACCTAATTACAGAGGTCAAATAATTCTAAACTACTCTCTGAATTTAATTTCAGCAAGATAAAAACAGAGAATAGATCATATCTAAAAACAACAAACAATAGATATTGAAATAGGCCTAGAACAACATTTGATTTATGCTACATCCTTACACATGTGCTAAAGGTTGTAGTTACCACTATAAATTAGTACGGAGTGTGTCTACCTTATACAAACATTAAATATTAAAAACATAAAGTTTTCTATTTTAGATAATTAAAACAATGCTTATTTTAATTCTAGGAAATTATACACAGCTCCAGAATTTATGAAATTTAACAGATGGGTTCCTACACACACTAATAACATATGAAAAATAAATTACTTTCAAAATAATCACTATAGATCAAACTATTGCAAATTCGGTCAAATTATGCCCAAATTTGGTATATTTATATAGTAAAAAAAACTACCATGCGAATTTGAAGTCTAGCAGCACTAGTAGATTACTGCGGTCCTAAACGATCATTTTAACACTAAGATCAAGAACTTGGCATAGATTAAATGGATTTGGAAAAAGAAGAGAGGTAAAGTACATGGAGCTAGCTACTGTACAGTACATAGATTGATCAAAATGGCTATGCACATGGAGGTGAGTGAAAGATGAAATTGGTTGAGGGGATTCTACTTTAGAGAGGGATTGGAGAGAGGCTCACCGAGCACGAAGAAATTGCGAGAAGGAGGAGTTCGCCGGAGTTGAGGAAGAACTCGCGGTACGGTCGATGTAGAGGAAGAAGTTCATGATTGCTTGCGGTAGGAGGTGCGCGTCGGTGTGGGGAAGTTCCAGCAGCAATGTATCGGACAAAGGTGCATCGTGGTCATCGGAATTGCTCACCGGAGTTGGAGAAGAAAAGGATGTGTGAGGAGAAATAGAGAGTGAGGAAAGGGAAAAAAATAGATAGAGGAGGAGACTTTATAGGCAGAGCAGCAGGGGATGAGAAGAGACACTGTGTATGATTTAATCGAGAAGAAGAAGAGAAAAAAAAACAGCAGCATGCCGGCGGCAACACTTCGCGCGCGTTACGCGGCCGCGACGGCCATTCGGTGCAGTAAGCAGCTTTGCTACGCATGCATGCATGCTGGCTGGCTAGCCTCTTCTCTTTTTTTCTATTTTCAGATTTAAAACAGTAGAGAAAGAAAAATAATTCAAAACAAACTTGAATATAATTCAAAAATTAGGGAAAAATTCCAGAAAATCAATTTGGACATGAGAAATTCAATAAAAATATTTTTAGGGAGAATTTTCAAAAGGATATCAAATGAAAAATTAAAACTCCACTCGATAGCTCTCAAATTAATTCGAAGTCTTGGAATTAATTAAAAAAACCAATTAAAATATACTTAGGTAGATTACTTGGTTGCACACCCTCTTCTCTTCAGAAAAGGAAAATTTCAAATCCATAAAAATTGAGGATGTACACGCCCTTGCTCTCGATGGCAAGCTCCTCCCCCACTTGCTTCATTCCTCTCCTCCTTCGAATCTTTCTTCCCTATTTCTGAGGGTGGCTACCATCCATCAATCCAACACCGTCTTCTAACCACGATAGGCATTGCCATCTCCTCCTACTTCATGTTGATCGATACATCGGTACAACCCAACTGATTGTCCTTCACCTCCCAAGGTTAATGGGGCTATCATGTTGCCTTGTCACCACGGTCTACTCGAACCTCCGCCTCCATCAAAAGTCGTCATCCCTCTAAGTCATACGGCACCGGTTAGCCCCACCTCGAATAAATGTCACTCATAACTTTTAGAAAAAAGAAATACCATTATAAAAAATCACACTACAGAAATGACATTGTAATTTGTCAATACACATCCATATGCCATTTTGAAGCAACCAGCGTGTCCATCTTCCTCTGGTGACCACTTGAAACTCCATCCTCTCTCCTGGTCGCTCGATGACCTTGCCATGGCTGAGCCCGCGTCCTCGCCACTGGCCTCCCTCCCCTCTCTCTCTCAACCACCACCGGCCTCTTGGCCCTCTAACCCATGTCCCCACCGCTGGCGGGCCTCCCTCCCTCTCTCAGATCTGGCCTACGCGACCTCCCCCGGTGCCGCCTTCGTCGGATCTGGCAGTCGTGAGCCTTGCCGCCACTCAATCCGGTCGTTTCGACGAGCTACTCTAACGGAGAGGTGGCGCACTGCAACGGACTACACATCGACATCTTCTTAAGCTGAGAGCGAGAGAGGGGAAGAGAGGTGAAGAGATAGGAGTGAGAGCCGGTGACCTCGCTGGGGCGTGGTGGCAACTGCGGTCACGCGACGCGAGAGATTAGAGGAGGTGGAGAATGGCGGAAGGAGGGTGGAGGAAGATGTGGGTACTGTGGTCTGATGGCACCTGGGTGACTTCATTTTTGGAGTGATATTTATCTGAAGTGGATTTCTGTAGTGGCATTTCTCAATTATTAGTTGTGACTGTCATTTATCCAATTTTCCCTTGTTCGTTATAATATATGCGTACCTAGTTTCCCAGCAATGTGCACAATACAAGCAACCTTCACTACTGCAGAAACTGCTATAGATGCCACGTTACCAGTGACGATCACAGAAAAAACTCGTCACTGGTAACTACAAAGTTTACCAGTGCCGGGCCCAAATAGCCACATGTCACTGCTAAATGTTTACCAGTGACGTGCCACAATTACGACTCGTCACTGATAAAGAAGAAGCTATCAGTGGCGGGCGGAAATACGTGTTCGTCACTGCTATTTAATATACCAGTGACGCGCGTGTTTGGGCAACCGTCACCGGTAATACTTGCTACTGCCACGCTCCGGGCCGGGTTACCAGTGGCGGGTAACCATACGTGCGCGTCACTGGTATGAGATAGAGCAGTGGCGGGCATGCAAGCGGGCACGTCACTGATAACCTGCCCTATAAAAGGCAACAGCGAGCTCGCTGCTGCCCAGTCATCCATTGGCCAGCAGCAAGCTCGCTCGCCGCCTGCAGGTCCGCCGCCGCCGTACTCGCCCCCTGGTAGTCTCATGCCCTCTAAAAGCTTTCCCCACCTCCCCTCTCTAGCCCTCTCTCTATCCCTCCTAAATCTAGCTTGCTACATTGATCTGATCAGCTAATCTCTCCCCCAAACCTCTCCCCTCTCAAACATTTTTGCTTCAACTTCTCCCCCAAACCTGCTTCTTCCATAGCTTCCCCCACCTCCCTAGTCTTCACCAAGAAATGAACCAAGATTTCACCGGCCGTAGCTAGTTTCTTATGAACTGATCAAATTTTTAGAAAATTCATTTGAAGACCGGGCGCTTCATGTGTAATTCTTGCTTATGTGTACATATGTATACAAATGTTTGTGTTAAACTGTCAGTACTGCCTCCATTGATTGTATGAAATGAAAAAATGTGATGAAAAATGAAATGGTGGGAAATTGATCGTATGAGATATGAATATTTGTGGAAGGATTTGTGATCGATCGGCCATCGAGCCATCGTTTTGATAAATTTGTTCATACATTGCTTCTGTGGTACCGGCCATCGAGCCGAGGCAACGTTTGTTGCTCTTTGTCAACACTTGAGCTGTCAACGTTTTGTCAAAATGTTGATTTGTCAATGTTTTGCGAACGTTCGACATACTCGATTTTAGTTATTTTAGCAAAGGTCATGCCAAAATTTTCTATGGCTTGGTAGTAATCCGAAATTTTCTATGGCTTGGTACTAATTAATTTTCATATATCTTAATTAGGGATCGGACGACCGATGGATCGAAGTTGGATGTATGACGGCGATCGGAAAACACAGAGTTTCTATGCATCTTTGAATGAGTTCTTTGATTTCGCCGAACGAGATATGGTGCGAAAGGGTGCCACGAAGATATGCTGTCCGTGTCGTGATTGTAAAAACTTGAAGATGTACGAAAGGAAATCTGGTTTTTTGCACATGCACCTGGTGCGATGGGGTTTCATGGCAGGTTATACACGGTGGAGAAGTCACGGTGAGGAGGATGAGGTTGTTGCCGACGAAGTGTTAGATGAAGAAGCAGGACGTGGAGAGCTGGAAGCAGAACGGTTGGATTACGAAGATGCCGGAAGACACGAAGAGGCCGAAGCGGATACGCGAAGCACGGGGGACAATTTGGCCGGAATGGTCCAGGACCGTCATGTGCAAGAGCAGGTTGTGAAAGAGACGAATAATGATAGTGCGGCTTGTAGAGAGGCTGCCAAGTTGGAGACACTGGTGAAAGACTCAGAAACTCCCTTGTATCCCGATTGCAATCCCGAGTACACCCGCCTCTCAGTCACGCTCGAACTTCTAAGACTCAAGGCACTCCACAACAGCACGGACACAAGCCTCGACGAGACATTGGAGTATCTTGCAAAAGTTCTGCCGGAGGGGAACGTGTTGCCTCGCGGATGCGATGAGGCCAAGAAGGTCGTGTGCCCTCTTGAAATGGAGGTGACGAGATACCACGCGTGTCCGAATGACTGCATCATTTATCGGAACCAGTACGCGGAGCTAACCAAGTGTCCAGAGTGCAAAGCATCCCGATTCAAGCGGGGAAAGAACTACCAACCAGATGGTGAGAACGTAGTGAAGAGTGGTGGTCCTGCGAAGGTTGTATGATACCTTCCACTCATTCCTCGTTTGAAGCGTCTATTCACAAACAAGAAAGAGGCAAAGCTCATGCGTTGGCACGACGAGAGGCCGCGAAAAGATGACGGCATGCTGAGACACCCTGCAGATGGTTGCCAGTGGAAAGCTATCGACGACCAATACCCCGAATTCGGAGGAGAGCCGAGGAATATCAGAATCGGTATGAGTACGGACGAACTCAATCCTTTTGGAAAAATGAGCAGCAGACACAGCACTTGGCCCGTGGTTGTATGGATGTACAACCTTCCTTCGTGGCTCTACATGAAGCGGAAGTGTCTACACCTCTCTATGCTAATTCAAGGGCCACAACAACCAGGGAATGATCTGAACTTGTATCATCAACTACTAAAGGAGGAGCTAGATACACTATGGGCTGAACCAGGGGTCCGGGTCTGGGACGCTCACGAAGGAGACTACTTCAATATGAGAGCTATGATCATTACAACGGTGCAAGATTATCCTGCTTACGGATATCAATCCGGCCAGGTTTGCCACGGATACCAAGGATGTGTTAAGTGTATGGAAGATACAAAAAGTCGTCACCTACCGGGCTCCCATAAAATCGTGTACAGGGGCCACCGAAGATAGCTTCGACGGGACGACCCGTGGAGACAAGAAAAGGAAAAGTTTGACAATACGGTTGAGACTCGAGGACCGCCGCGTAAGAGGAGTAGGGAAGAAATCTATGAGATGTTGAACTCTTGGGGCCAGTGCCCTAAGGCGGGAAAGAAGCAGAAGAAGGTAAAGCCACTGGGAGGCGTATGGAAAACGAAATCTGTATTTTGGGACTTGCCTTACTGGCCTTTTCTCGAGACGCGTCACTGCATAGATGTCATGCATATTGAGAAAAAATGTATGTGAGAGTGTGCTTGGTCTCTTGCTCCACATGGTAGACAAGACAAAAGATGGGCCGAAGGCACGAGCTGATTATGAGGAAATGGGGATAAGACGAGAGCTGTGGGCCAACGAGGAGAAGATCAAGATAGGCAGGAATGTTACAAAAATCAAGACAGACTGTCCCGCCGCTTGTTACACTCTATGTACGGAGGAGCTCGATAAAATTTTCAAGTGCCTCGAACGTGTCAAAGTAACTTCCAGCTACTCGGCAAACATACGGAGATATCTAGACATGCAGAACCACAAACTAATCGGTATGAAGTCTCATGACTGTCACGTGATGATCACCCAGATACTTCCGGTTGCAATTAGAGGGCTAATGGAGCCATGGATCCGCAAGACGCTGCTTGATCTCTGCAACTTTTTTGACATTATCTCTTAGAAGTCCATCAGTAAGAATCGTTGCCGGAGACTGCAGACGGAGATCATTGTCATACTATGCGAGCTTGAGATGTACTTTCCGCCCGCATTTTTCAACATCATGGTACATCTCATGATCCATATCATCCCAGAGATCATCGACCTAGGTCCCGTATTCCTACACAACATGTACCCATTTGAAAGGTTCAATGGGGTCGTCAAGCGATACGTTCGTAACAGGTCTCATCCGGATGGGAGCATCGTCCAGGGCTTTCTCACCGAGGAGAGCGTCGAGTTTTGCACGGATTACATGAAAGTAGACAAACCTATAGGTGTGCCTGTTAATCGGCACATTGGCAGGCTCGATGGCGTAGGTCACCGACGTGGAAAGAAGGATTACATGTGCACAATGATGTACCAAACCGGTCAGACGACTACGTCAGAGAGCACACGGTAGCGTTACAGCACCTGTCAGTGGTCCGGCCTTATGTTAAGAAGCACATGGCAATGTTACAAGCAAAGCACGGCAGAAGAAAGACTGAAGCGGCTCTCACGAAGGAGCACAACGCTACGTTCGCCAGGTGGCTAAAAAACTATTTTGACGAGCATAGGTTCTCAAAAGATGATGACGTAGCTCGGGTGGTGTTCCACTTGGCACAGGGCCCCATGATGAATGTCGGGACATACCAAGCATATGACATCAACGGATACACATTCTATACGGAGGCACAAGACCAGAAAAGTGTGTACCAGAACTCTGGGGTGACGATGGAGGCCTTAACCGGTAAGAAAAAGGACAGATACTACGGCAGACTGGAAGAGATTTGGGAACTTGACTACACCATGTCCAAGATCCCCATGTTCCGTGTCAGATGGGCGAAGAATGTCAAAACCAAAGACTATTTCACTACCGTCGTCATATCGAAATCAATTCCTATTGAGACAGTAAATGTGAAAGCAATCAGTGCCAAAAATGAGCCGTGGGTATTAGCTAAACAAGTGGCCCAATGCTTCTACATAACCGACCCGACGAATCCAAGCCGTCATGTCATGAGGAGAGGCAAAAGGAGTATCGTTGGAATCGATGGTGTCGTTGACGAAGAGGACTATGACCAATTCGACGACCTGGATACGGAAGAAGATAATGACGATGCTAACAAACAGCCACGGCCCAGCAGAAGGAGCAGAACTACATGTCCCACCGTGCATCCCTTCAAAAGACGCAGTCACTCCGAAGGGCTAACCTATATCAGGAAGAAGACCAAGACTACCGTTGAGAAGATTGTCAATGAGTGAGAAGTACTAGTGGCAAAATTGCACTTAATGAATGATGTAAGTTAAGTAAATGAATGATGTAAGTTAAGTCCCTGCTACTATTGACAAAACGATGTAAATTTTGGAAAAGTGCATTTGTAAATTTTGTGGAAGATGTTTTCATTCGTAAAAGTTAGTTTATTAAAATGGCAAATATTAATGCTCTGATCAATGTACAAAAGATTGGAGTTAAATATTGATCAGGTGAAAATAGCATTATTAGAATTTTTCATGAAAAGTGTATTTATAATGTAGTTACACACTAAAGACTGACCACTTAAATGATATGTAAGTACTAATGCAAGGTATACTCCATTTTTATTTTATTTTATCTTTGTTATACATTTTTTCCACTTTTGTGACATGGTACACTGAGATGTTAGCCATAGTCAATGCTTACAGAAAAGAAAACTACACTATGTGTAGTTGAGTTGGTCTCCCATTATTTGATTATCATGACAGTAGCTGGCTAACCCTACCTAGCTTACCAGTGACGAGCAAGTCTGTGCGGGCGTCACTGATAAGACTTTACCAGTGACGTGCCCGTTTTGGCTCGTCATTGATAAGACTTTAGCACTGACGTGCGCAGTTTTGAGCTCGTCACTGATGATCCCAGAATATATACCTCCCGCGTGGGACTTAGGGAAAAATTCCCCAAATCCCGCGCGCCCGCCTAATCCCTCTCGCGGCTGACACCTCCTCGCCGCCGCTCCTCGGACCCTCGCCGCCTCGCCGCCGCTCCTCGGCCCCTCGCCGCCTCCCCGCCGCTCCTCGGCCCCTCGCCGCATCCCCGCCGCTCATATCAACAACCCCAGGTCCTCCATCTGGGAGAACTATGTCGTCCTCGTCGCGCTCGTCTACTGCGTCACCGGCATCGGCTACACCTTCGCCATCTTCTTCCAGCAAGGCTCTGCACAGCTGGTATCATGTTTACTGCAGCACTTTTTTAAATATATAACAGGACCATCTCATGGATTCCTAATTAAGTGAAAATGTGCGATGTACGTACACTACTGCAGAACGGGCTTCTACTGACGGGCCATTAACCCCCTCTACTGACGGACGGGGGGCCCGTCACCCTGGGAATGTCAGTGGAGGGGTGACCTCCACCGACGGGCACGATGACCGTCAGTGTAAACCACTCACCACTGACGGTCAGTTGTATTAGCGACCGTCAGTGGTATCATGTTATCACTGACGGGCTATCCCTACTCGACTGTCAGTGGTAGGGCTTCACCACTGACTGGCGTTTGTTAAGTGCCCGTCAGTAGAGCTTCTGTTGTGCATTTCCATTCAGCACCTATTGCACAAATATATTCACAATTTTCACAAATATGTTCACAAATTTCACAAACATTCACAATTCTCACAAACATAGTCATATATTTCACAAACATCCATAAATTTCACAAATATACACAAATTTTCATAAATTTCAGAAATATTCACAAATATAAAATTTGATATAACTTATTCGTAATGACATAACACTTCACGTAACCGTTAATCACAGGTATGAAAGAAAACAAGTATATTTGACGAGCGACATAATAAAGTTTTTTAAACAACTAATCTACTGATTCCCGCTTAAGTTTAGCTTCGGAAACTGGGGGCCGGCGTAGAATTCACCCATTGGATTGATTACTTCAAGATTGATGATTTTGGCGAAGACTCTTTGGATGCGGGCAAAGTCCTGATGCCAATCGTACAAATGATGTCCTAGCTCACTCCAAGCCTTCAGTTCTTTCATATCCTTCCAATGCTTGTTCTTGTACCGGACAAATAGGTCCATATGGGCACAGGTGTAGTACCCACATGTCACGCTACCTTCGGGCTGAACTCTGCAAGGGAACTTGTAATGGTGTACCAATTTTGTCGCTTTTGCAGGTATTTTTCGATGGCCCGAGAACTTGGCTCCGAAAAAGGCTACATTCAAAATGTCAGTGATATTTTTGAAGTCCGCTGTCTTTTTCGATGAGGAGTCGAAATAGAATGCCTTGGCCCAGCTTGGAATTATCACAATGAGCACCCAGTGGTCGCTGCGTCAATGTGAAGAAATGAACGTAAGAAGGCGGAGATACATGCGTAAAAAACAAAAAAATTCATACGGTGCTGAGTTAAAGGACTTACGGAGGGTTGTAGGGGGCTAGTATGTACTCCTTGTCCTTATGCACGATGAAGACACGCGATAAATATTCTGTTAGAAAGTCTCGACCGTCCGTGGTAGAAGCGTAGCCTTCGTTCATGCATATCGGATCGACTATCCCGATATTGGAGTCCTGTAGACGTCTGCACTCTTGGGCTTCATAGAGAGCCCATAGCCTGACCATCGTGGTGTCGAGCCTGCAGAGGTTGAACATATGGAAGAGGTCTACAAAATTGATGTCGAAGGTGTCCTGGTGGTTCTCCATGAAGAAGTTGTAATCTCTTGGCACCTTGACCTTCCAATATTGGCAGAATGTTTGCGGCTCTCTGGACATCTTGAGGTAATCTTCGTGCAGCACCTTCATGTCCTCCGACAGATTGTCCAACTTGTCCTGCGGGAGCAAGTCCTGGCCTGGTTCGTAATGATATCGCCAGAGACCCATGCTCCGTGTAGATAATTTGGATGACGATGACGATGCCGAGAAGGATAAGGATTTCTTCATCTGCTCCTTTCTTTCCTTCTCGCCGGTGCTGGCCCTTCTCTTCTTGCTTTTCTTCCTCCTATGCAGCGGCTCAGGGACTCTTGCCTGCCGCCAGCGCCGCTTCCAGTGTTCCGGCAAGTGTGGCGGGAGAGAAAATCTTCCCTCTAGGTTGATCCTCCTCGCGCCTTTCCGGTGGATCGATCATGGGCTCGTCCCTCGCCGCCGGGGACTGCATACCCCTCACCCTGTACTGGTCCCCGACAAGATGGTCTTCAAGGTCTCTGAACGTCGGAGCTGTCTGGCTGAGGCCCAAGGGAGATCGTCCGACCGATGGAGACGGGTTGGTGGACGAGGGGGCCGTGCGAGGAGATGGAGCCGTGCGAGGAGAGGGCGCCGCAGCTAAAATAATTTGGCTCTTCGGCCACTGGATGAAATAGTTCTTGCACTGCCCTAGCCGTGTCATTTCCTCTTCAGGGGGGACAGGGACTAACACGTCGTTGTAGTCGTTGAGGACGACGTCCACCTGCACCTTCGCATGGTGCTCCCGCATAGGAACACAGTGCAGGATTGCCCCCTCCGACGTCGGGAAGACCTGGCCGTGCGCAACCTTCACCTTCATGCCAGGGATCTGCACCGTCAGTGTGCATCTAGTGGCTTCCTGCAAAACAGGGATAGATGTGCCGTCCTAGCTGAAGTCAGGACAATGATATCAGGATTTACTGTAATCACTCGTTTTAGCGTACGGAACTTACGGTGATGCTGTCGATTTGATTCAGCGATTCCGGCCGGCCGTCCGAGGCGGATGCGCAGCTACTCCAACCAGACGGCTGGATATCGGGGACCATCGTCGCACCGCCCTGCACTGCGAGGACTTGCATACGTACCCACGTCTGCTCGGCGATCTCTCGCATTTGCTCACGGAGATTATCCATGTACTCCTGGCTGTCTCTCCTTGGGCGGCGGCGACCCTCGGGGTTTCGGGGAAACACCTTGTCCCACTTAACGCCATCCCCGACGCCTACTACACGGCCCCGATGCTCCGGTTTCTGTCGAGCCTTCGCCAGATCATCGTTCCACCTCGGGCAGCTCGTGACGGAGTCCTGTGAGCTTGCAGGCTGCTGGCTCAGCTCTGTCTGCAAGTTATATCGCATGATGAGAAGATAGCGTATTTCGATACAACGTAACTACGTAAGAAAAGACACTGAGTTGAGATGTTACTAGCCAGTTGGCCACCTCCTGGAGTTCTTCAGACTGTATAATTGGTGACCCCGTCACAGGGTCAGAGCTTGTATGCGCCCTCATATACTCCCTGGCCCGTGGCTCCTTGAGATGCGCAAAAGGAGGCGCTTTCCCAGGGGGTACATGTTGTGTAGGAAAACGGGACCTAGGTCCAGTATCTCCGGGATGATATGGATCATGAGATGTACCATGATATCGAAGAATGCTGGAGGGAAGTACATCTCAAGTTCGCATAGTATGACAATGATCTCCTCCTGCAGTTTATGGCAACGCGTAACCGAGATCGACTTCTGTGATATCGTGTTGAAAAAGTTACACAGATTCAAGATTGTCTTGCGGACCCCCAGCTCCATGAGACCTCTGATTGCGACAGGAAGTATCTGCGTGATCATCACATGACAATCATGAGACTTCATACCAATTAGTCAGCGAGTCTTCATGTCAACTAATCTCCCGATGTTTGCCGAGTAATCGGAAGAAACTTTGACACATTGGAGGCACTCCAAGAAACTAACGATCTCTTTTTTGCTCAGGGTGTAACAAGCAGCGGGACAGTCCGTCTTGATTCTGATTACACCCCGTGCCCAACTTGGTCGTCTGCTTGGTTGCCCACAGCTTCTTTCTTATACCCAAGTATTCCATGTCAGCTCGTGTCTTTGGTCCATCTTTTGTCTTGTCTAACATGTTTAGCAGGATACCGAGCAGGCTGTCGCACACATTTCTTTCAACATGCATGACATCTATGCTGTGACGTGTGCTTAGGAATCTCCAGTAAGGTAAATCCCAAAACACGGATTTCCTTTTCCAGACGCCGTCCTGCATGGGAACAGGCGGTTGTGTCTTACCCGGCGTAACGGGGGGCATTGTGTTCACGATGTCATAGATTTCTACCCCTGTCTTCTCCCAGGGCGCCGAACGGATCTCAACAGTATTATCAAACAACTCCTTCTCTTGCCTCCATGGGTCGTTCTGTTTCAGCCACCTTCGGTGGCCCATGAAAACGATTTTTTTAGAGCCCTTTAAGTGTAGACTTGTTGTAAACTCTAAACACTTAACACATCCTTTGTATCCGTGAACACACTGGCAGGATTGATATCCGTACGCGGGATAGTCTTGGACCGTCGTGAACAACAGCGTTTTCAGATTGAAATATTCTTCTTGGAAAGCATCCCAGACCTGGGCCCCTGGTTCCCATAGTGTAGCGAGTTCTTCGAACAACAACTGATGGTACACGTTCAGATCGTTCCCAGGTTGCTTCGGCCCTTGAATGAGAATAGAGAGGTGTATGTGCTTTCGCTTCATGCAGAGCCACGGAGGAAGGTTGTACATCCATAGAACCACGGGCCATGTGCTATGTCTGCTGCTCATGTTGCCGAACGGGTTGATTCCGTTCGTACTCATACCAAACCTGATGTTCCTCGGATCTTTTTCGAAGTCATCGTATTGGGCGTCGATTGCCCGCCACTGCGATGCATCGGCAGGGTGCCTCATCACGCCATCATCAATTTTTCGCCCCTCGGTGTGCCAACGTATCAGCTTTGCCTCCTTCTTGTTAGCGAATAAACGCTTCAAACGGGGAAGGACTGGAAGATACCAAACAACCTTTGCGGGAGCACCACTCATCACTGGGTCCTCATCATCGGCTTGGTTTCTACCCCGCTTGAATCTGGATGTGTTGCACGTAGGACACTTGTACAGCTTCTCGTGCTCCGTGCGATAAATGAAGCAGTCATTCGGGCACGCGTGGAACCTCTGCACGTCCAATCCAAGAGGGCAGACAATCTTCTTGGCTTCATCGGTGCTAGTAGGCAACAAGTTGTTTTTGGGAAAAACTTTTGCAAGATAAGCCAGTGTCTCGCCGAAGCCTTCGTCCGGACAATTATGGGCTGTCTTGATCCTTAAAAGTTCCAGCGTGACCGACAGACGCGTGTGCTCTGGATCGAAACCGGTATACAACAGGGTTTGTGAGTCTTCAACTAGTCTCGTGAACTTAGCAGCCTCTCTTTCATCCTCGGGATCTACCACCACCTGCTCCACCATGTGAACGTCCTGCACCATATCGGCCAAATTGTTTCCCATTTCTCCTTCGACGTCAGGTTCGATACTCCCCTCGTCTTCTTCGTCATCTCTGTGTTTGGCATCTTGCTGTAACACCTGATCTTCCTCCTCCTCGCCGTGACATGTCCAACGTGTATAGCCTGACATGAAACCCTTAAGCGCCAGGTGTACCGTCACCCTCCCTCTTGTATCGAACATTACCAAATTTTTGCAATCGCGACATGGACAGCAAATCTTCGTGCCACCTTTTGTCCTCATATCTCGTTTGGCGACATCAAGAAACTCGTTCAAAGCCATAGCCCAACTCTCTGTCGCCCGGTTGTCGTACATCCAACTACGATCCATCGAGCAGCACCTACGACACGAAACTAATCAGTTTGATAACCGAAAATCACATCAAATACATATACGAAATGAAAAGAACACTAGCGAGCATTATTACCGAGCGCTAGCGATCTTTTCGGTGATAAATGATAATGGAGAGAGTGAGAGTGAGAGGAGGAGGGAGAGAATGAGAGAGAGCTAGAAATGGGTGAAGAATTAATATGGATGAGGAGGAGGGAGGGAGAGAGTGAGAGGAGGAGGGAGAGAGTGAGAGGATGAGGAGGAGGGAGAGAGTGAGGATGTGAGAGGATGAGGAGGAGGGAGAGAGTGAGAGGATGAGGAGGAGGGAGAGAGTGAGAGTGAGAGGATGAGGAGGAGGGAGAGAGTGAGAGGAGGAGAAAAAGATCTAGATCTAGATCTAGCCCCTCTAGAGCTTAGGGATGAGGGTTGGGGAGAGGGGAGAAGTGGTTGTGGGTTGGGGGGGGGGAAGGGGGCGGCGGCGGCGGCGGCAGCAGCAGCTGGGGGGACGGCGAAGCTCGCTGCTGGCCGGTTGGCGCGCGAGCACTGGCCAGCAGCGAGGCCGTGCTCTGTTTTTATAGGGAGGAGCACCACTGACGGGCCCTTAAAAGGTCCCCGTCAGTGATTCATCAGCAACGTACGCACCAAATACCGCTGACGGACGCGAAAGTCCACCGTCAGTGAAGACAATATCTCCACTGACGAGCAGAATATAAGAGCCCGTCAGTGATACGACACGTTATATGTTCACCCTTTCACTGACGGGCCAAATCAGGGACCGTCAGTGGAGTTGTGTCTCCACTGACGGGCGCTTAACAAGAGCTCGTCAGTGAAAATGACGCGTCATCTATCCCTCCTCCTGTTCACTTCCACTGACGGGCTATTTTGGAGCCCGTCAGTGGTGCTCCTTACCTTCTGCTTTGCTGCGATCTCCGCTGACGGGCTATTTGCCGTCCGTCGGTGGAGTTCCCCTCCAGCGACGGACCCTTTTATGCCCGTCAGTGGAGAAGGTTCAGGAGAGGGTCTATCTGCAGTAGTGGTAGTGCATGGAGGGGTTTGGTGAATATGTCCTGTTCACCATCAGAGTTGTGATGCTCAAAATTCTAATCAAGTATTGTGACTGGAAATCTATTTTTCATTTTATTTGGCATTAGTATTTCTATATATTTTGATGAATACATGCTCAAAACATGGTTTTTGAGACCTGCGTGTGGTACCGGCCGTCGCGCCGAGGCAACATTCGTTGCTCTGTTTATTTTTTCAGGGAAACTGAGTTCAACGTTTTGGCGAAATGTTGCTTCGTCAACGTTTTGTCAACGTTCGATACTCAATTTTGTATAATTTTAGCAAGGGTCATGCCGAAATTTTGAATTTTCAATAATTTATTTCAATAACCTGCCGAGATTTTGAAATGTTTTATCTAATATTTCAAAATCTCAATTGGAAAGAAAATTTTAATTAGCACCCTTGTTTGCTATAATGAATGGATATTACGAATACTAAAGTAATAGGAAGTAGAGTTACATAAGCAAAACTTTTATTTTTTTTTAGCCTCTCATGAAAGCTTTCATAAGTGTAGTTTTCATTAATTTTTGTTTAACAAGTTTCCATTTAGTTCGAAAATGGCCGGAAGTACTCCCTCTTCGTCGCGGACACCAACGGATGCCCCGGCGTCGTCCCGAGATATCGAGGGGCGTGCGGAAGCTCCCCGGGACCTGGCCCTCGAACAAATATCTCAGGGGGCCGCCATCATCGACGACCCTGCTGCCGGGGATAACAACGAGTACGATTCGTCCCACGATGAGTCGGACGAAGAGTCTGGACGTGCAAAAGAGTCCGGCGGTGCTGAAGACGCGACCGATCGTGACGAAGGGACCGGCCGTGAATACGAGACCGGTATTGAAGAAGAACAGGCGACGGGGCTCCACCAGCCAAGCGAAAAAGGCGGCTCGCGCCTAGGAGACCTAACAAGTTGAGTACCGACACCTTCGTAATCACTCGAGTGGATGATTTGGGTAAACCTGCCAGTCCTTTAAAAGCTGCACAGGGGTACTCAAATGCCGTAGGCTGCATCCTGCGTGAAACCGTGAAGATCACAACCCCCGATATAAGGACGAAAGAAACCGAGCATCTTCGAACTCTCCTCCTGGACAGGCTATTCAGCAGGTATTCCGTCCCGGAGGCCGACAAAAATAGAGTCGCAACAAAAGCCCTGAGCATGATGTCCAAATCCTTGAATACCTGGCGATACCATGCCAATAAAATGAAGGATAAAGATTTTGAGACCGTGATAAAGCCGAAATGGCCTACGATAGATGAGGCGGACTGGACCGAGTTCATTCAAACTCGCTCCGGCGATGAATTCAAGAAGTTGAGTGATTGGGGGAAGGACATGCGGGGGAAGATCGTGGGTGACCACAGACTCGGCAGCCGTGGTTACCAAGGGAAGAGGCCAAAATGGGACAAGGAGGATGCAAGGTTCATTGCGGCTGGGAAAGAACCCCCTTTCTCGGACATCCAGCAAGGGCGCGGAAAGGATTTTGTGAGGGCCCGCGCAAAATTTGACCCTGCGACGGGGGAACCGATCTTCACGCACGAGAAAATGAAGGACGTGCACGAAGAACTGGTAACCTCTGAACCCATTTTACTTTATTTGTCCCACGTAGATTATTTTCCGAAAAGGTACGTTTCTAAATGGTTCATGTTGCTTGCAGAAAAAGCTAAGCCAGCAACCTGAGAGCTCACAGGACTCTGTCGATAGCGATAGGTGGCAAGACCCTATCAACAAGGCTCTCGGGAAGCCGGAGACTCGTGGCCGCGTGATGGGGGTCGGGTATGGGGCTCGATGGGCTGATTATTGTCCCCAAACCCGTGAGGTTGCCCGCGAGAGGAGGAAAGCCAAGCAAGATAAAGAATTCGATGCGCGAGTGGAGGCGGCGGTGAAACGTATATTAGGGCCTATATATGAGCAACTACAACGTCCACCCATGCATCCTTGCACGCAGCCGCCGCCCTTTAATCTGGATACCCAGCCGCCGCCAGTCGTCACTGCTGCAAGGAGTAGCAGCCCATCTGTATCGGGCATTGGCCCCGGGTCGCCAAATTCAATCGACGGCCTAACGGTAAGCGTCGTCGGCTCAACAAATCATAACGGTGTCGTATAGATTTCGTTGTTTGGACTCTAACATCGACGACCTGTATATATGTTTCGCAGGTAATAACTCCGTGCCATCTTCAGACCCAAGTGCTCGGCTCGATGGTGACGGTCGCATACGGTCGAGTCCACCCAATAACGCCGGAAAACAGGATGCACTGTGTGGATTTACCACCAAACTTGGCGAGGGTGGAGTTGACTAAGGTGGTCGGCACCTTTGAGGACTTGGTTTTGAATGACCCCCCTGAAGAGGGATACGAAAAACTAGGAGCCTGCAAGGGGTTTTTTCTTAGGTGGCCGAAGGACGCGATAAAGTTGATTGAGACCTCCAATCGTCCAACACCGTCGCCGAGCCACACCCACAGTCCATCAGCAAGACCATCTCCTTTGGGTCTTTGCGCACCTCTATCCTATAGGGATCTGGAGATGGAGGATGCCGAGGAGGGCGCGGAGCATGGCATGCCTCGTGACGAAGAGGCACGAGAATTTGTAGATACGCTCGCCACCCCAGCATGACGAGCAAGCCCAGACGAAGTTGACTCCTAAAACACTCATGGGCGCAGCCAAAGAAGCGATGGCCGGTCAGAGGGCCGTATCTCTGGACACGCAGCGTACGAGGAAAAAAGGGTCGAAGAAGACACATGCTAGCACCGGTACTTACGATAGACAGGGTGATGCGAGGTTGAAAAAATCCTTAACCTACGCAGCATCTTCCCAATCAGGACAGCGAGCAACGGGTCGTCAATGACGGGCCTATCATGTCCCGGGTCACCCCATGGTACCAAGGGATGAGTTCGACGTCCTCCCAAACGAACTGAAGATTCTGCATGAGAACATTCGACAGCTGGAATTAGGACCTGATGAAACTAATGTCTCATATTACACGGCGAAGGTGCCAGAGGGTTTCCATTTCGTCGAGCAGTATCCCGCGGACAAGTTCTATCTGGACTTTGCAGAGATCTTCGCCATGTTCAATCTTTATCGGCTCGAAGCATCCTTCGTCAGGCTATGGGCGCTGCACCTAGCCAGAGAGACCAGACGCCTGAAGATTCTCGATGTTGGAATAGCAGATCCGTATCACATGCACGAGAACAACGTTCGCTCCCAACAAGGTAGAGAGATTATGAAAGAATACCTCGTGAGTGCGCTGATAGCGCATAAGGGCAAGGAATACCTACTCGTGCCCTACAATCCATTGTAAGTCCTTCTCTACTTTGTGCTTTCGTAAATTTCTCTTTTGCTTGTGCACCTAGCCAACTTCGTGGGTTAATATTGGTTTGTTCACATGTTTGCGCAGCGACCACTGGATCCTCTTAGTGCTAGTGCGAAGGAAAGCAAGGCTTATTACTATGATTCCATGAAAAGGGTGAAGAAAAACTACACCCTACTCAAGAAAGTTCTAGATGATGCTCTCTTCGACTTTGCACACAAGGGAGGAACTATGGTAAAAAAAAGTGGTGGTCCACGCTTCAAACACGTGACTGATTTCTGTTGCAGACAGCAACCGGAGAATAGTGTGACGTGTGGCTACTACGTCTGCTCCCACATGGACGACTTTATACGGGCGCGAAACACGTTTTGCAAACCTGACGACTTACGCAAGTGGAGTAATAACCTCGAGCACAAGCCGTACGACTGGAAGCAAGAGTTTGCACGCCTCCAGAATGCGTTTGCGAATATCATCAACAAGGATGTCGTCTCGGATACCGGGCTTTTCTACGCCGGCAATGACCCAAGGGAGGAACATGCCGCTCGCTCAGAGCAGCGAGTTCGCGAAATCCCGACCCAAGAAGACGCACTCGCCTACATGCAGCTAGGCCCTAGAGGAGGGAAAAATGCGTGAAGATAGGCCCTAGAGGAGGGAAAAACATTGCATATGTATTGTGTTTGTGGTCGTGTATTCCCAAACTGGTCTACTTTATACGCTTGTGGACATATCTACGTATTGGCACTTGTTATTTTCGTACTCGGTTTGAAACATCTAATTATATATCGAGAATATATTGTGTTTGTGGTTTCAAGTTGCATGGATATATACTGTGATATATGTGTGCCGTCACTGAATATTAATTGCTGATTGCACATATAAATATAATTATTAATTATTAATGCTAATTGCTGATTGTACATATAAATACAATTTTGAATTGGGCCTGCTCATAACAGCAGTGACGTGCGGCCCCGAGAGATCGTCACTGCTGTAGAGCTTATCAGTGACGGGCTGCAACTCCCGCACGTCACTGGTAAATATATCACCAGTGGCGGGCTCACATACGCGCCCGTCACTGATAAATAGATCATCAGTGACGAGCGGGTAGCCCGTCACTGATAACCACTTACCAGTGGCGGATCACCAGTGACGGGCCGGCTCGCTCGTCACTACTGGGCTTTTTTGGCCCATCACTGGTGGGCTTTTCTGCAGTAGTGCTTAACACAAAACTACTGAACATAGAACTGTACTTTATGAACTTACGTGAGATTAATGTGTAGGCGACTAATGGATTGTTAACTAAGACTACGGTATAGGAACCTAATTAATGGCTTTCAATCATAAATTAGTACGAGAGCACTATGCACCAATATAGCTCTGTGTTTATGACCTCACTGTTCCGTAGCTATTATTGGTAGGGATGTAATTCGTTCAGTCGCTGAGATTGTCCATACATGATGCAAGTAGCATCTAGCATCCTAAAAGATGGATTGTATTTCTTTTGGAAACCATGCATGTATATCATTGCGCACCATGCGCCTGGAAGATGGAAGGAGAACTTCTCCCTTTTTGGGGGGTCTATGTTGACTGTTCAGGCACCTTTCATCTGGTGGCTCTGTTGTGATCTCCTTTTATCATGCGTGTTTGTGATGTCCGTACAAATATATGGGTAAGTTATACAGATTGCAAGACTGCATGAGTTGCTATTGGAGGATACCACAGTGCGCTCTTTTCGACTTGTACTGTATCCTGGAATGCAATTGCAGCCTCCATAGAGCGTACGACGAATAGTGCTGTTTAGTTGCTTCTGTGCAGAATAGGATCTCTCCTTTCCTACCTTCCACGAGCACATGAACGATCAACCTTCACTTCAGTGCGTCCACGCAAAACAAAAGAACGGCAGCAAAGTAGTAACATGTAAAGTAGTAAAGATTGACATGAGGCAGCTCATCTTGGGACAAAAACTGTCGACCATGATCTGTCAATTGTCTATCTTGAGATCTATCGACTATATACCCATCTCTGCACTTTATTTGCCCTATCAGAATCACCACGAGTTTGTTTTTGTTATCTTAGAAAAAGAATGGTGGGAGTAATGTGTAAAGGAAGAGAATGGTGTTGATAACTATATACCCATCTCTGCACTTTATTTGCCCTATCAGAATCACCACGAGTTTGTTTTTGTTATCTTAGAAAAGAATGGTGGAGTAATGTGTAAAGGAAGAGAATGGTGTCGATAACACAAAGTTGTATCGTACTAGAACTCTTCGTAGTACTCTAATATAATATTACGTTTTCTCTAAGTGTAATTCGTAACCTAGTTTTATACATATTCGACATAATCTTAATAAACTCTACCTTAATGAATATGTCCTCCACCGTCTTAAAGTTGTCTTCTTCGAATCTCTGTGCATCTTGAACTTCACCTTTGCAGCTCAATGACCTAAACCGCTAATGAGACTCTATTGCTACTCCCTGACTTCACTATGACTCCACCTGCAATTGTCCTTCCTTCTTCATTCATCACTTGAAACTAAAGAAACTTTACAGCCATATCCTGAGTCATCTCACTAGTTAAATTCACAATTGTCTCATCCTTTTCTTAGATAGTTCATCTCTGCCTGCCGTGCTCCTACAGCTGCACATCTCGCCACAATTTTCGTGTCAAGCCTCCGCGGCCTTGGTCAAAGATCTCCTAGGTAGCTAGCCCACATCTCCTCCATCTCCGCTGCTCTCCATCAATTTGTCCAAATTGATGCCAAGTCTCATACCTTACCTTCGACCAAACCTCCTCCAAATCTGAGGGCTCCTCTCCTTTGAAACTTGTGTTCTCCATATAGGTTGTAGGCTTCGACTCTTGAGATCTCGTGTCTTGAAGCATCCCCCAACCCCTGCTTATATAGCAGTCCTTGGACCCTCAAAATCCTAGCTAGACTCCTCCTCCGAGTCCCTCTCCTCCCAAAATTTGGAATCCATCACGAATTTAAGCAAAACTTAAATTTCCTCCCAAATTTTGGCTCAAAAAAGCTAAAACAAAAAACACGCCTAGGCTGCCTCCCAACCTTTTCCTACGCTGTTCATTGCCTCCAAGCCTTCTTGGGCCCGCCTCAACCACCCCGGGCCGCCTGAGCCCGTCCCCAGCCGCACTTGGCCTGCCCCCGGCCGCTTGGGCCGTCGGTGCCCCACCTGGCCATGGTAGCATCCATGGGACATGACTATGGGTGCTCCTCCACTTGCCTTGATCACATTGGTTTTGGGCTGGTTATATTATGTTGTGTCTTCCTCCTTATATGGGAGGCCTAGGATACACGAGTCTGACTCCGACTCTACCAGTATTCTACTAGGACTCTTCGTAGTACTCTAATACAATACTACGCTTTCTCTAAGTCCAACTTATAACCTACTCTTACACATATGTGATATAATCTCAACAAGCTTAAAAGGGTATCAAGCATAATTCTTGGATCAAATTTTCTGGTGTTTTGTCTACACGCAAACAAAAATACTAGCCTAAGTGAGTGTTTCACGAATAAATCGAACACTATACATATGTGTTCCCAGCTAAAGTGGCATATTCCTACAATTCTTAAGTGTTTACGTACTCGCACGCGAAAATTTATTTTTTATTGTTCACAACTTACGCTCTTTAGTCTGTGGAAATCACCACGCTAAATTTTTCAGATTACCGCTGGTATTTTTGAACGAGAGCAAAAGCAGTGCTATAAAGAAACTTTTTAGACAAAAAGAAGTGCTATTTTGTTAGATAATGGAAGAGAAGTCTTCCCGGCCTCTATACTACTACTACAAAAGGGCCATATAAGACCCTGAATTATGGACGATTCACTAAAAATCGTCTGTGATAGGTTTTTTGTAATATCATGACAGACCATTTTTCTAAAAAACAAACATCAGTGATAATAAAGGAATTTTTGACCCAACATGTGAGTCCAACTCGACCAACCTAATACCACCTTGACCCGTATAAAATTCCCACTGACAACCTTAGTCCTACCGCTTCATCTCCATGACCCGGCGCCTCCCTCTCTCTCCATCTTTCCAACCTAGTCTCCTCTCTCTCTACCTCTCCAGCTCCCTCTCTATCTCGTCTCATCCTCTCTCGAGCTCTCTCTCGCAATCCAACCCCGCCGCTCCCATCTAGCCCTACCGTCGGCCACCTCTAGCACCTCCGACCACAGATCCAACCGACTATGGCCAGATTCGGTGCTCCCGTTCCGCCGCATGTCCACTGCGAGGCATGTCTCATGCGCTGGTGCCGCGCTTAGCCCACACGCAATCATCGACGACTTCCCGGAGAATGGCAGGGGCAGGAGGCGAGGACTCAGACTCACACGATAATGGTGATGGCGAGCCCGACTTCGACGATTAGATCATGGCACCACTGCCATGTGTCCACGGCTCGTCAGTGCGCTATCATTAGAGGCTTCACGGAGAACGCTGGGGTGAGGGCTCACGCAGAAGCAACATCGGCAAGTCCAACACTCGATGATTTGATATCGGTAAGCATTTTTTTATATCATACCCTTGCTTCTCCCCTTGTCACCTCTTGTATGTATGTGGTGTTGATGCATGCTCGTAATTTAATTGTTTGCTTGGCTAGAATCTTGTGAGTTGGTTGATTTCTCACCCAAAGATATACGACCTATGCTTCCAAAGTTATTAGTACTCATGATGTTGCTGAGTGCTTGTTTGATCTGAACTCACTGCAACACCACATTGCAGAGCAAATTCGACGATATATTTGCAAGCTTGCAGTTGTAATTTAGATATTTTTGTTTCTGAAGTTTGGAGGAAAGATTGAGTCTATTAGCATAGGAATTTACTTTGGATCGTACATCAGAACTGTTTTAGGCTTGTTGATACAGCTCCGCCTACCGTTGACGTTATTCCTAAGAAGATCATAGTGGAGAGGGAGACAGACTGCGGCAAGGGAGTGCAGAAATACTTGGTACCAGCCAGACGCCAGGAGAGAGGGTTGCAGGTCATGTCCAAAATTGTCTATACCATCAGCAGGGGTTGTTCAGCGCCTAACAAATCGAGTCCTCAAGCACTTTGGATTGGAGATATTATGATGCACTTGCAATCACTGGAATCGCCCAAGGAGAAAGTTAAACCGAATGTCAGAATGGCTAGTAACACTTTCTACGTGGGGAAAATTTTGGTGCAATTTGAATCCACGAAGGCTCATGAATCTATTCCGATCTGCACCAGGAGCAGCTTATTACGTGGGATTTAAATGGAGTCCACGTACTAGTGTTCACGTACATATAATTTCCAAGAGTTCTTAGTAGAACATGGCCTAACCGAGATGTAAAAGGCCGGGCCTTATTTTATTTTTACACGCTGGGATTGGGTGGTGCCGAACCAGCGTGTGAAAGCTGGTGCCGAACCAGCGTGTTAGTCCAACAAAATTAGAGTTTTAGTCGGTTAAGAGGTCTAGTGCTTGCATGCACTATATACTAGGCCAGTTGGCATGTATTAGGGCAGACGTTTAGTTTTAGAGAAAGAAAACCCAAAAAATCGCCAAGGCTGATGGCGGCCAATTCTGATGTATACTTCCGTTGAAATCCATCTTGGGATTGTTAATTGTGCGCCTGGATTGGAGGAGGGAATTAATTCTATAGTTCCTGTGTGAATCCTTGAGGGATTTGTCCATGTGATTCCTGCACTTTGTAGGGTTCGTGTGTTGTTCTGCTCGGTTTGCACCTTCCAGTTGTAAACCTCGCTCGCTTTGATCTATTTTCCTACTGCAAGAAACTCGCTTGGCTTGCTGCTACTACTTCTGCCGAGAGAGAGAAGTAATATCGTACCGTGAACAATCGGACAATGAAATCACAATGTCAACTTCTCTACTTACGCCGTATCACTTGTAGCACTCAAATATCACAAAAATTAATCTCAGCTACTACGAGATAACACAACAATTAATCTCAACTACTACCAGATAACTGGAAGGGACAATTGAAAAGAAAAGCAGATGAAGAGCAGAAGCTTTACAGATATTGTTTCTGTTTACGTATTGTTCTGCTAATAAATAACAATTTATGCCTATAATGCATGCTGTATAGTAGAACACTAATAAGAAAAGTTCTTGGGATTATTCATGTCATGCTAGAAGGTTATTCTTCATGTTTTAGCTTTACTTGATTTCATATATATTATCATGAGCTCTCTGCTTCTTATTAAGGTATTGTAATGTGTATGCACTATTGTGTGTTGTGTCAATGTGATCATTAGGACTTTCTACTAGGCTACTGGTGATATGTAGTTGAGGGAGAAGACTTAAATTCATGGCAGCATTGATAAACCGGGTACCAATCACTTGAGTTAGAGAAAGGCTATATTGTTCTTTTGTTTGAGTTCTTGTTGATTGCTCGGCGCTGCCTTGCAGGGATTTACAGTTTAGACATGTGTTTTGATTGATCTTTGTGGCACTAGAATTAATGGTGTGAATCTATTACCCAATTGAGTTCTAATTTTCACTTTCCAGGACAATATTGCTAGAAGATGGGTCTACTTTGGACCTCTTTGAGAGTGCATATATTTCTAAACTAGCCTCCACATACTTCTTTCTAAAGTCCTTTCAGTAATAAAGTTACATAGAGATTGAGGAGATGCATGACATGCGTAGGTAGAAGCTTATAGCCGAGGAGGCTTGTGTTTATAACTTCTTTGTATTAGATTGATGTATGTAATCTGTTTATGCCAAGTTTGGATGCACATTTGTCTGCTTGTTCATTACCTGATTTGAGAACCATTTTCTGTTTAATGGCTAACATTTCATTAGGTAGCCATTTAAATAGAATTTTATTGTCTGTGAAAAAGTACATTACAGATGGTAAAATAGAACCGTTGGTGATAATAGCGACGGTTCAATTTCAGAATCGTCTATAATGTTCTTTATCACAGATGGTTCTAAACCATCTAGGATGAACTGACCTCATACTGACTCATACTACAGACAGTATAGAAAACCCTCTATAATGAGGTTTCTGAATTGCTTGTAATAACATATTCTGTAGTAGTGACCATTACTTGCACACATCTAAAAAAACAGTGCTATATTCGGAAAGATTATTTGTTTGCACTGAGTTTGAGTATTATAGTTCCAGAGTCATTGATACATAGCAGAATTTATACCATTTACAGGTACAAGCTGTGATTCGGTGAACAATTCAAATGAAAAAATGTGAGAAATTGCACCATTTTTTACAGTATGAGAGGGAAATTGCACTAAAAGTCCTAATGAAAATCAAGATAGGGATCTCCCTTCCCATTCACCTAAAAATGTATGGATAGCAACTTGTCAAAATTAGAAATGTAAGGTGATAATAAGTCGCACATGCTCAAAACAAGAGGTGTTAAATTTGTGGAAAAATGGAATCCACGACTTTGGAATAGTATGTGTTTTCTTTCGGACTCTTGAATAGTACGTGTTGGCAGGGCGAATATCTTGTATGGTCCACGCAGGCCTGGACACGACGCACAGGAGCCTCAGGTCAGGTACGTCGAATGGATCTCTCGTGGTCTCTCACATGGTATGTATGCATCTGAGAAGAGCGCATTTCACCCGAAAAGGAAGGAGCAGACATGCAGGAGCACCATCACCTGCTGCTGCCTTGTCCCTCTCCTTTTTTTTTCCTCTCTCTCTCTCTCTCTCTATCTGTAGCTACCAACCTAATGCTGATCAGCTGGGTCACACATAACATATAATTATTAAGTTTAGATAACTGATAACTCTTTGCCCACAAATGGTCAACACATACATGTACACCAGTTGAGAGATGATGATGAGGAAGAGAACGCTAGCTGCTGGGCCCGGTGGAATAATCAGAAAGAATAAAAAATACGCATACACATGTCAAATACAAACATGTCAAATATATGCACCTATATTTTATTGGTTCTGATCCAATGAGCTTCTACCACCATAGCTTTTGGTGATTTGCTCTTTAGACTCTGTTTGTTTGGGCTTTTTCTGGCTTCTGGACTTTGGCTTCGAAGCCAGAAAAGCACCTATTTAGGTGCTTTTGGCTTTTGGCTTCAAAAAGCCTGAAACAACTTTAAGCCAAAAGCCAAAAGCAGGTTTATAGGTGCTTTTCTGGCTTCGAAGCTAAAACGCAGAAGCCAGAAAAAGCCCAAACAAACAGAGCCCACACTGATCTGATCATGACAAGGTGGTGCAATCTATCGACAAGCAACTTTTCTCCCCATTCTTTGAGTGATTAGTTTCTTTGAACAAGTTAATTAAATGCTCGTCGGGCAGAGTGAGTTGTGATGACTTCCTTGAAGTTGGCAATTAAAGGTGCTATTGATCTGTTAAGAGTTCAAAGTAGCTGTCAAAGAGGGAAATAGCCTAATAACGGAAAGATGGAAATAATATACGATATTATATTCCAACAAACGCAAATCAACTTTTTGGGGCAACTAATTTAGGAAGCTGTGCTGGGAGCTAAAACAGCAAACACATTGTCGCTTCATGTGTCACAAGCGGAAAGAGAGCCCTCGTGTTGCTCGCCGCCACAAAATCCTAAGGAAGCCCATTCCTACTCCTGTCTTACCTCACACCGACTCGCCACCTATTGAACCTACTTACTTTGTCTCTGGTGAACATCATCGGTGAGCCGCAGTCACAGCCGTGGAGACAATGTTAGAAACAAAAAAAAATCATGTCGTCGACTATGCGGTCGGATAGTAAACTTGTGGCACCCTCGATTGAGTGCTGGGTCACCCGGGTGTGCGCGAAGGACAGCGGAACGGAGTGCGAAGCAGCAGCGAACACTTAGAGAAAGTTTGGACGAGCCAAGAAGTTGATGTGTCTCATATTCCGTACCCCCCAACTTGGGGGGCGCTCCTCTATTTATAGGCCTCGGAAAGCGCAGTGCCAGATTACAATCCTGCCCCTAGGCAGATTACGGTCCTACCCCTGGTCTGCCGCACGGACGAAGGCTCGTAGGTCATTTATACGTCGCCTGCAGATGCATATACGCTAGCATCTACGTGACGTTCGGTACGACATGCCGTACGGGACGTCACTTTACAGGACCCTGCTCGGGGCTTGTCTACACTCCGGGCTGTCGGACATCGCCCGCTGCCCGAGTCGTCGCGTAGGGATCAGCACTCCGCACGCATCTGCGCTTGTACTCTGCGTGCGTCTGTGCTTGTACTCCGCGTGCGTCTGCGCTTGTATTCCGCATGCATCAGCACCTGTACTCCGCGTGCATCTGTGCTTGTACTCCGTGTGCGTCTGCGCTTGTACTCTGCGTGCGTCAGCGTCTGTGCTCCGCATGCACTAGCGCTTACGCTCTGGACTGTCACGCGAGTGTTAGTTCTTCGGATGTCCAAACATTCCCACCCTGCTGGCGGGGCGGGTCCCGATGACACCTAAGCTGCAAAAGAGGTAGATGTAAGTCCATAACAAGTATGCGCTCCTTACCAACACTCGTTTCCGTTCGGGGCGCGCGGGGATCCCTCCCACAACAGTAGCTCCTTGCCGGTACGGGCGGTCGGGAAGCGCCCGTCCGGACCGGCGTTATACCCCTAAGAAGGGGTTGACGCGCGGCCCGGACTAACGAGGCTCACCCTCAGAGTCGATCTCCCGTCTCCGTCTTCATCTGGCAAACAAGTCCCCCATACTCGGTGCAGAGGTGATGCATTCAGGGGAAAGACTATGCGGAGCAAGGGCGCCGGAGCGGAGGCGGCACGTATGCATGATCGAGCAAACAAGTCCACGCATGGTCATGCCAGATTACTATACCTATGCATGTGCAAAGTGCCACCATCGTCATACCGTGTCATGCCGTGCGACCACTTCGCTCACAACAGAGGCAGGACAAGATTCGGGTTTAAGTCAACTCCGTACTAATAGCCCCTGGCTGCTCCCGCTCTTATTTTTGTTTAATGGATCTTTCATCTCGTACTACGATGAAAAACAAGCAAACAACGAGATCGAATCCAGGGTTACGTTATCATGCTTCATGTGTGTGTGTACACCTGCCTGGTCTGATCTAGAAGGCACACCACGAGTGTCTAAATCGATGCCATTCTTATTTTCGGTACTGAGTTCGTGCGTTGGGAACATAGGACGCCGTGCTTGGAGCGCGCCTACCTGGAGTCCGGAGGCCCAGCCTGACCAGAGCCGAGGCTGGCGCAGTTGGCCCAGAACTCAAGTTCATTTGGTTTGCTATGTCCGAGATGTGCTTCAGTTAGCCGTTGCTTCGTTTCTTACACGAAGCCTGCCTCGGCCCACTGGTTGGAGCACAGGGGAGCTGTGAAGGAGGTTGTGGGATCGAAACCTGAAAACGGCATACCTTTTTGTTGGATTCGTTCGGCGGTCGGTGCATGCGGTCTCCACTGATCCAGGGCAGCTCTACGTGGCAGGCCTGGAGCCGCGACCCGTAGTACGGGCAGCAATCCAGTTGCACCTCCGGAGTAGGCGACCCGGTTTCTCATTCGGAGTACGCGCGCGCTGCACCCGGAGTACACATGGGACGCGTCGGGAGTAGTCACGGGCCGCACCCGAAGCTCGCGGGGGTCGGTGCATGCGGTCTCCACTGATCCAGGGCAGCTCTACGTGGCAGGCCTGGAGCCGCGACCCGTAGTACGGGCAGCAATCCAGTTGCACCTCCGGAGTAGGCGACCCGGTTTCTCATTCGGAGTACGCGCGCGCTGCACCCGGAGTACACATGGGACGCGTCGGGAGTAGTCACGGGCCGCACCCGAAGCTCGCGGGGGCCGGGGCACCCGTGAGCCGCATCCGGGGTTCACGAGCTGTTCCGGGCGGTCTGGTCGTATCTGGTGGGGCGGTCCCGATGACACCTAAGCTGCAAAGGAGGTAGATGTAAGTCCATAACAAGTATGTGCTCTTTACAAACACTCGTTTCTGTTCGGGGCGCGCGGGGACCCCTCCCACAACAAATCCCAACCTTCAACTCCATGTACAAGAACTTTCAACAATATTAATGTTGAACTACATCAACTGCCACTTCCAAATACATCAAGATAAGCTTTTAACAAGCTAAAACTTTCACTCCTGTGAACCACAACATTTAACTACATGTAGGAAAACTTTTAACCTTGTCAATGATAGTTTTGAACTAGACCGATGACATCTTTCAACCTGAAGAACACCGATTATCAACTTCCCACAAATCAACTTTCAACCACACAATCGTCAACGAAAATCACATGAACTATCAACTCATAGATCGAAGCTTTCAACACAAACCACGTGGGCTTTCAACTCACTGATTGTCGGATTTGGACACTAAAAAATGAGAGAGTGAAAAATTGATAAAAGCTTAAAGAAAATAGATTCAAAGCCATCTCCTCCTACCTCCTCCCCCGGCAACCCTGCATGGAAGCACGGTGTATGGTTGCCTCGGTACCATTGGCGGTAGTCGAGAGAAGAAGGGGGTAGTGACCGCTACATCCCACCAACGGCGGCCGCAGGCAGCAAGTTTAGAGTACGATGAAGATAGTAAGCAAACTGAGATGGCAGCGAGAAGAGCAAATGGGGAATGGGAAAGAAAATCTCATGTGGATGCATCCACTCGGTCATGGGAGATCAATAGGAAATAAAGGTGGTGGGGCTCTCATGGGTGTGAGCTGTCTCACATGTGCGTCCATGTGCACATTCGCGACACATGAAACAAGTGCAACTTCGCGTATTAGGCTTTTTGCCAACTTTTTGACAAATTAAGTCAGTACTAGTCACTAGAATTGGGGACTAAAATTCTTGTAGGGTTGTCACAAGATAACCAAGATAGATTGGTACCTAGGAGGGCGACAAATGACAAATGCAAACTAGTGGTTTAGGCGTAGCCGCTCTTGGTATTTTTCTCTCCTTTCATGAGGTTAGTGGCCGGGCTGATCTACTATGCACGGATCTACAGCGACGCCTCACCGACCTCCCCATGCTTGGAACCACCACCTTCTCGTGATCTGCTCAGTGAGCTCCGTTGCTCCTCCTCTGCCGCCTCATATCCATCGCCTCACCACTAGCTCCTCGCACACATGTAGCTTTGCTGCCTTCTCCACCTATCTTAGCACCGCTCCTAACCCTAGCACCGCCACCCCCCATTCCAACCTCTAACCAACACCTATCCCCCTCCCCACACACACATGCACATACGCACGCACACACAACATGATTTCCCTCCTTCACATAGTGCCCTAGCTGGAATCATTGTGTCTCCCTTTGTAATCTTCACAGTGTTCTACTGGGACAGAGGCTCCGGGTGTGGCTGAGCTTCAAGAAGAGTCAGGTTGGGAGGACGAGCATTCACGACACCATCCACATCAGGACAAGCTTTTCTCCTTGATTCAATGGATAGTTAGACAGCCATGCCCGTTGTTCCCTTTCCTATGCCATGTCGGGCTAGAAAATGGCCTCGCCTTTAAAAGGAGGGTGGTTCTTTCTCTACTTAGCACACGACCACCTAGACTTATCTTGATAAGACCTATTGTGGAGGGCTTTCGTGCTACCCCGAATTGATGCAATCGCTAGTATAACCTCTGCCCCCTTCGTCTGCCATAAACTTACATTTTTCTTCTCCCACTCAGTGCTAGGGTTATGGATTGGGGTTCCGGAGCGAGAACACACGATGGCAGTCACCCCTAGTAAGGCGGTCCAAGGTGTCGGAGGTCTAGAGTGAAGACACGTGAAGATGGTTACCCCCGACAGGAGGTCCGGAGGGAGGACACACAAAGACAGTCACCCCTGTTAGGAGGTCTGGGATGACAAAGCTCAGAAGCGAGGAAACACGAAGATAGACACCCCTGACAAGTGGTCTGGGTTACACGCAGGTCCAAAATAAAGAAAAAATGTAAAGGGACCCGTGTACAAAGAACCAAACCGGGCATTTGTAGATGTTGAGGCATATGCTTGTAAGGGTAAGAGGGAAATGATAGAGTAGCCCTCGATCATATGAAGGAATGAGGGGTAAAACTGTAATTTGCCTAGGGGCATTGTAACTCCATCTTGCATCCTCTCCTAGCCTATAAGTAGGAGAGCACCCCCTTTTTTGCGTATGGAATACATCAAGCACCACATTGTCTAACTGCTTATAATTTTGCTATGTGTTGGTGACGGCCCACAAGTAACCCACACATCCGGGTGACCTAATACTCAACTGGGGGTGCCCCAAGTTTACCGCTCGACCGAGTAGTCAATGACATTTGTCGCCATCCGTGGGGATTGAGCATGGCTCCTAGGTGAAGAAGGGCATCAAGACGAAGGCTGTAGGTGGTTCTGCCATGCGTGCGATGACTGCGAGTGGGGCATGCACATGCACGATGGTGGCGGTTGAGACACCAACACGGACAGTCGACAACAGCAACACAACAGCAACACGCGTCAAGGCACGGAGGTCGTCCCACCCGAGGCAGTTGTGAAATATGCAGTTGGTGCTACCTCTGCACAAGGGGTTGCATCTAGAGCACTCCGGAGGATGGTCACCCATTCCACGGCAAACACTGAGAGTCCTCTGGACATCACCAACAGCCGGCCCAGCCTAATCACCCTAGCTCCTGCCTCGTTGTCTACCCCAGGGGTAGAGGTGGATGACTTGTGACCACAGGCAGAAGAGGCAACCCGTCATGTGGACGAGCCCCGTGAATGCCTCCGCTCAGCCAAGCAAGAAGTACTCCGTACGACAGCCGAAACTCAGCACATGGTCGATCTCTGCCGTGCACTGCTTGAAACAACCTAGGTGATCGCATCATCCCCCAACGGCATTGGGCACGCGCGCCGCCACCAAGGGGAAGTTTGCATGGATGCTCGCAATAGCATTTGGTGCAGTGACTCTGCGGACTTGGGAACCAAGGTGCTCCGCGCGAGCATTCTGCAGAACCAAGAGGCGATGTACACGGCCTGCTACAGCCATGGGGCTGGCACGAGCGTGCAAGGGGTTTGTGACCCCGAGCACCATCCTGGCAAGGCACACATGGACCAGTCCCCCACCTACTAGCATAGGTGCCCCCTCCACAGGTGTTGTTCAAGGTTCAATGCAAACTACCAAATGTCATTGTCCTCACCAACACCTCAAGTTCACTGAGTCTAGGGATAATGGTGATCCCGTTTCCCCCAACTTTCGTCTTGCACATCTCCCAAAGTACTATGGCAAAACCAACCCGGTCCAATACATGAGGGTGTATGCAGCTGTAGGAGGAGACAAAGCCATCATGGCCTGTAAGCTTACTGCTCACACTCATGGGGACGGCTCAGGCGTGATACCTGGGGTTGGCACCACACATCATGTACTCTTGGGAACATCTTCATGACAAGCTCCATAGCCACTTCCAAGGTTACCGCATCAAAGAAATGATGTCCATCAATTTGAACAACCTCTGGTAGCAGCTAGGTGAAACTATCATGGAATTCTATAGGCACTTCTCTGAGATTTATTGCCAGATCAGGGGTGTGACGGGGCAGACCATATGTGAAATCACTCGGCGAGAAGCTCTGGCGGACAAATTGGAGCAAAAGCGACCAAGAAAAGTCTAGGAGTTGTGTGACATATACGAGTGTATGCTTGCGTGGAGGAGGGCAAATGTTGAGGAAGGCAGAAGTGCGTGCGATGATAGCACCACTCGAGCAAGACACCGAGCAGCGCGACAAGCATTGACAATGCCAGTGGGACGTCTACCACGTGTCAAGCGAAGATTGCACCCCACGGGTCATGCCGGCTATGAAGAGGGCCACAACGCGGACCCAAGCCCTAGGAGCAAAGGGAACCGAGACCACACCGGCAGATGAGAGTTGGCATGCTTCCACCAGGGGGCCAGGAGGGAAGACATCAAGGTGCACATGAATGACGATAGAGCAACCAGACGAGGCACCACCAGCTGAGGTCTAACATGACCGAAGTCCAACCGATGCGATACTGTGACATACATCGCGTAAACATCCATACGACCGCAAGTGTGATATGATCATTCAGCTCCGACAATGACGCCAAAACACGCCAGACAAGTGTGAGCACCGCAACCAAGCACCCTACGAAGCTAATCTGCCCCTGATACCACTGCTCCGTGAAGCGCAAGATGAACCAATAGGACGATGGTAAGCTCCACTAGTCCCGCCCGTCGTCGTTCCACCTTCCTAGCCTCGACGATGTCGCCCTCAAGCACAGCTGGAATGTAGAAAACCTCTGGAAATACTACGTGTGAGCTCGATAACATGCTAGTCGTCATGACCAAGGAATAACATAGCAACCTTTACGTTCAACGTCCTTACATTCTGAAAATTGTTGTCGCATTGGCCTTAATGTAATATTTATAGGGTCATTGTTGCGCCGGTCCACACTAAGTATTGTAATGAACCTATGAGTACTGTCGAGGTCCTTACCTGCTTATTTCCAATTTCCATGTGTGCATGAGCACTCTATGCACACTGCCACACGCATGTCAAGCATGACGGAATGACATGCGTACCCCTCACTCTGGGCGCATGCAAAGGAATGTCCCACAATGCCAAGAACCACCGCAGACAGTCGCGTGGTAACATCCCATGAGGATGTGTGCTCCCCTAGCTCCGGGTGGATGTGCAGGAACGTCACGCACCCCTGGAAGCCAACAACCACCGTTGACGGTCACGTGACAACATCACATGATCATGAGCGCTCCCCTCACTCCGGGCGGATGTGAAGGAACGTCCCACATCCCTAGAAGCCAACAATCACACAGGCGATCGTGTTGTAATATCCTATGACGACGTGCGACCCCTCTCTCTGGGCTGATGCGCAGGAACGTCCTGCCCCTCAAAAGCTAACAGCAACCGGGGGCGGTCGCATGGTAACATCTTGCAATGACACGTGCACCCCTCTCTTTGGGAGGATGTGAAGGAATGTCCTGCACCCCTTGAAGCCACCAACCACCACGGACAGTTGCGTGGTAACATCCCGCGATGACATGTGCTCTCCTTGCTCCAAGCGGATGCGAAGGAACATTCCATACCCTCGGAAGCCAACAACTACCATGAACAGTCTTGTGATAACATCACGAGATGATGCACACAGCCCTCGTTTTGGGTAGATGTGAAGGGACGTCCCACAACCCCAGAAGCCAACAACCGGAAAGATGGTCACGCCTGATAGGAGGTCCGGAGCAAAGACGAAAGGCGGAGGGTCCCGTGTACGAAGAACCGAAGTGGGTGTCCGTAGATGCTGAGGCATATGCTTGTGAAGGTAGGAAGGAAATGATGGAGTAGCCCTTGATCATATGAAGGAATGAGGGATAAAACCGTAATCTACCTAAGGGTAGAATTGTAACTCCATCTTGTAGCCTCTCTTGGCTATAAGTAGGAGAGTACCCCCCTTATTTGGGTTATGGAATACATCATGCACCACATTCTCTACCTGCTTAGAATTTTGCTAAGTGTTGGTGACGGCCCGTGCGTAACCTGCCCACCCCCTCGTGCACACCTAGGTGACACAGTACTCAACCAGGGTGCCCCAAGTTTACCATCAAACCGAGTGATCGATGACAAGACCCAATCTAGTGCCTCACCTGCCTCTACTCCAGTTACTGTGAGATTGACTGTCATCTTTGAACTTTCATTTGCAAGGAGCCCAAGCAGTGCACTTGGTCCACTACTGCCTCTTGCGTCTTTCATTTTTGCTTAGCTGACACTATGTTTCAACAGCATCACTGTGTGACGTCCTCTAGAGCCTTGTCTGCAGCCACGTGGGGGAGGCGGTCCATCCCTTGCATGACTAGGTGGCCTCCTTATAGAGGTGTCTAGCAAGGGTGGTTGGCTACTTGGAGCAGGTGGATCCAGGTAGGCACAAGCATGCTCGGCCTTGTCCCGACTCTAGCACCTGGGGTCTACTTTCCTATTGGAAATCAAGCCCTAATAATATGCTATTTTTTATGAACACACATATTAGATTGGTGTAGAGATTAGAACATGAGAGAGACATGATCGTTTTGGTGAATGTGGAGCTGATCATGTAGTTCTATGCTACATTATTTGTTGAGAGAAAGCCCCTAATGAGAGTGATGCACTCGATCACACGTAGCAGCCACTATAGGTACACCTTCAATGACTTTGCCAAGGCACTTGGTCCTGAACGAGATGAGTCTGCAAAGCCCACCATCCATGATTTAGATATGCCTCTTGGGATAAATCAACTTGAACCTTCGTATGAACCCGAGACAGCCTCCCATCTAGTGAAAACCACCAACTTGACATTCTTTGCCAAGACAGTAAACAAGATATTCCACCACACGATTGCTTCCAAGGTTGGCTATGCTAGCTTCATTAGGAGCTTCGAGCAAGATCTCCTCATGCACATGGTCAAACGAGAATACTTCCTCCCATCCAACTACATCTTTCAGTTCATGAGGATAGCTAGTTCAGATAACACTCGCTCTTTGCCATTCGCACCATACATTCAGACCTTGATCAATCAAATGGTGGACAAAAATTTTCACTGTGAGGTCAAGCATCTTAAATATAAGCCTAAAAAGGTAAAGACTGATTCCTCCTCACAAGCAAAGGGAAATAAAAAGGTTGTCAAGGATGTTGGCACCTCTAAGAAAAGGGGAAGGGCTGAAGCCCAAGAGGGAGAAGTGGAAGAGGGAGTATAGAGTTACACTGATAGCATCTATGTATGGAAGTGCCAAAAAGCTTATCATGAAGCTCAACTAAGGAAGTTGTTTATAGAGGGTTCCACTGTGCTAAATCCTCACAGAGAAAGGACGGTCTTCTACTCATCTTTGACATACTTCATCAGAAAAACAAGGAGATTGCTTATCTCAAAGCTAAGTTGAAGACCATGAAGCATTGACAGAAGAAGAGAAGAAGAGCCTCTGCAATGAATGTTGCATGTGTGAGAGGATCTTCAGCAGTGAGGAGTTGTCAGAGTAGGGTTCAGAGTTTACACTGGATGTGGACAACATCGATCTCTTCATTGATTCCATCCAGATCATCTTGAGGCAATGGTTCTCCAATTCATGACACAGCCACTTCGTAACCTCGAGGGTCTACTCCAGCTGTATCACCTACTCCACCAGCTACCTTGACTGCCACGGCAACACCTACAGCTACACTGACTTCACCTACCATGATAACAGCTCCACCACTGACCATCGAGCCTTCGTGCCTTCTTTGTTGACCGGGCAGGGTCCGCTAGTTTAGAGCTCTGATTCTAGGAGTCCTTCCCTTTTTGGTGTGTTGATGCCAAAGCGGGAGTGATCTTAGAGCTCACTTCTGGGAGTTTTAGGTAGCTAGGTGTGCTTGAGTTAGAAGACCTGGTTCTTGTTAATGTTTCCTATAAGTCTTGTAAACCTTAAACTTTGGTGACATGGATGGTTATCTTTTGCCACTCGACATGGTTGTACCCTTTTATTTATCATATCCAATATGCCATGCCATGATCACTTTGTCGTGCATAGTTCTTTAACTCTTATGCTTAATTGTACATTGTAGATGCCCACAATCCCTAAGATAAAGGGGAAGCTCTTCACATTTTAACCTTAATATGTGCATTTTCATTCAAACATAATTTTATATAATGCACATCATTAGGTAGAGCACACTCCATATCATAGGACCCACAACAACACTCTTTATATCCAAAATTGAAGCTTTAATCGGGTTGTCATCAATCACCAAAAAGGGGGAGATTCAAAGTGCATCTTGGCCCCCATTAGTGGTTTCTATTGATTGATGACAAACCATTAAATAACTAATATGTGCATCAAGTGTGGTTAAGTGTTTAGTCCCAAAAGCAGTGACGAAACCAACGTTAATGACCCCTAAAAAGTTCTAAGGAAAGATGGTTTGAAAAAAATGAAGATTAGAGACAATTTTCTAGCTCTTTTGGTGGTTCAAGGAATAACATTAAGTTTAGGGACAGGTGTACTATTAAGGGGGGTTGAAATCTAGAAGCTGGTGAGAGTGCCTTGCTATTGTTTAGCTACGACCAAAACCAAAGAGGCCTCTAAATCTCTTCTTACATACCTTTTCTCAAAATGTTGAAATATGTGAGATTGATGTCGACACATCGGAGTTTTACCTCTGTGTGAAGAGTCAGGGAAATCGGAACATCCTCGTTGCCCTTCATGTCTAATTTTCTCAATGTCGAAACATTCCAGATTTCCCTAAACTTGCGAGTATTGGTTCTATACACGCTCATTTTCATTACCCAGATGGTGTAGTTGTTGCGGCCAAGTTGCTAGTACACTATCAATATCAAAGTCTCCTTCTTGACTCTCGACGCTTCACCCTCAACAATCTGCTTCCTGGTCTCTGACATGATCCCCCGTTATTAGATAACCTCCAAGCTCTGATACCAAATGTTGGAAATCAGGCCCTAATTACACGCTGCTTTTTATGAACACACACAAGATTGGTATAGAGATGAGAACACGAGAGAGACAAGATTGTTTTAGTGCTGCTACAATCTGCAAAGTTTCTGGTATTTTCTCTTGCTTAAGTAGACATCCTAGTTACATTTATACTGAACACATTCAGACTCCTAAACATCTAGAGGAGTAGAAGTTCTACTACTCCTCTTTGTCCAGCATGACCAGGACTGCACTAGCCTAACATGCGCTGACTCCAGCTCTCGCCGACCATGCCAACACCTGGATTTACAAACCAAACTAGGAAACTAAAACATACATGATTAGCTTAACTTAACATCTTTGTGGTCGCTTGTCCCCTCGCGTGGCGCGGCTGTAGGCAGCGGCCCTGTTTTTGACATGTAGGAAGATAGCCGGGCAAGCTCTATGGCCCTTGTGCCCCGCGGCGCCCTTGTTCACTATCCATCCCAAATGGCTACGATGGCTGTCAACTTGCTCAAGCGTATGCTCTCCTATGAGGGCTGAGGCTATCGGCCTGGCTATCATGGAGCTGCGGGTACTAGCCCCCACAACAACGATGGCATGGTGGCTAGCTTAGTTGGTGATCTGACGTTGCTGGTGGCCATCAAGGACGAATGATGATTGAGACGACAGATGGAGACATTGTTCGTGCGGTCTCCGCGGCAATGATTGCAATTAAACTAGGCTTGCAAGAGCCTGTTGTAGGTCTATGGGGTGCACGCAGAGGCTTCCGTGTTTTCGACTATGGTTCGAGCTCTTGTCGTCTCCGACACGACGACCATCGTTGCTTCTCCAAATTTGGCAGAGTGAATGTTAGAATGGCCTTATGTCTGCACCTGGCCTGCTATGGTCAACGCTATCGATTGGCCATGTGCATTACATGATGCAGAGGCTAGAAGAGTTTACTCTTCCATTATCTAAAAAAAGTCACTACTACAAAACAGGTCTTTTAAGACCCTCCATCGCATACTGTTCGGGGCAAACTGTCTGTGTGCGATGTGCCTCTGCCAAAAGGCCCATCTACAACGTGGGGCACATCACACACGGTCGCCCATAAAGGCCCGTGTGTGATGAGGTATCAGGTATCAGTGATGGTTTTTCTTGGGCGACCATGTGTGATGTTGTCAGTATCGGTGACGGTTATTTTCGATAACCATGTGCAATATCGTATCACTTAAATTAGTACCAATCTTGACCTAAATCATTCAGTTCGAGCATGCGCAGTGGCTTGCTGTAAGGGCAGTGGCGGCAGCGGCATATTGGAGGGGTGGTGCATGATAGCTAATTGGAGCTGCGGCTGCGCGGTAGCTGAGGTGCTGCGGCTGTGAGCACGTGGAGGTGCATTGTATATATTTAGTTTCAATTAATATATATATGTTGTATAGTTAGTTCTAATTAATGGTCCATAACTTACCTTTATAGGTATGTAAATGTGATATTAGTGTTGCAATCTCATATTTAGTTTCAATGCTTCATAATTTAATTACTGTTTCTCATATTTAATTACTTACATTTAGTTTCAATTGCACATTCACCTAGTCGCATAACCTATGTGTCCCCCGTTCGAAAGATTTAGTTCATAAATATGTAGCATATGCATATTTATGAATAAACTCTTTCGAATTGTCCACGCTTTTTGGACAACCCGAGAATGTGTAGTTTGGGTTCGTTTCCATGCCAAGTACAGATTCCAGATAGAATTTCAGTAGCGTCTCCCTATTATTCTCCGGATACACACCCCTCTTGGCATGTTGCCGAGACATGTATTTGGAGGACAGGAGGGAGGTGCTACCGAAATTTTGTCTGGAATTTGTACTATGTATGGAACGACCCAAACGACACATTCTCGAGTGGGGTTTAGGACCTATCTTTACCTATGTAACCCTAGCTAACCCTAGCTTTAACTATACATCCCGTACTCAGTTTATCACTATCAATTATGATTTACATGTACATGTGTAATTATGTTCCATATGTTTATTTAACCAAAGAATTAATTGTTATTTTTGTGACTAATCATTTGTATGTAGATGGATCGAGGTTGGATGTCCGAGAGTCGTACAAGTTGAGCATATATCGGTGGAGTCATTGGTTTCATGAAAGTCGCCGAGGCGGACATGAGGAACAAGAGGGCACTACTAATTTTTTGTCCATGCGTTGAGTGTGATAATTCTACATTGTGGGAGAACCCAAGAGTGATCGAAGAACATTTGTTTCAGAGGGGTTTCAAGACGGGATATGCATGTTGGACCAAACATGGCGAAGGGCCGGTCATGCATGAAGAAAACAAAGATAGTGATATGCCAAACCCTTATGATAGCCAGCCAGATGGTGACGATTGTGATTTCGTTGGCGATGATACTGCAATGCCAGATCTGCAACAGATGATTCGAGATTTTGAGAGCAACCATGAATGGAGAATACAGGGAATTCATGGGCTTGATGAAAGACACCGAGAAACCATTGTATCCAAACTGCATGGCAAAGCACTCAAGTTGTCAGCAACACTTGACCTCTTGAGATTGAAGGCAGAAAGCAGATGGTCAGATACAAGCTTCACAAAGATGTTGGGTCTTTTCACAGAAATGCTTCCAGATGACAATAAGTTTCCAAAAAATATCTACGATTCCAAGAAGGTGATTTGCCTCATGGGACTGGGAGTACAAAAGATACATGCATGTACGAATGACTATATGCTTTCTTGCAATGAGTACAAAGATTTGTATTCATGTCCAGTATGCAAAGCTCCTCGATACAAGCATAAGTTAGCAAAAGACAAGGACAATGCCGATGATGAGATCAAGATGGGAGTCCTTAGCAAGGTTGTGTGGTACTTGCCTGTAATTCCTCTGTTGAAGCGTTTGTTTGCAAACCCAAAGGAAGCAAAGCTGATGCGTTGGCATGCGGAGGGACGTAAGAATGATGGAAAGATGAGACACCCGACTGATGCTACCCAGTGGAGAAGTACCGATGCAAAGTAACCAAGGTTCGGCAATGACCCAAGGAATGTAAGATTTGTGATGAGTATGGATGGAATGAATCCATTTGGTAGCATGTGCAGCAGACACAACACTTGGGCTGTGCTTCTATGTATGTATAACCTTCCTACTTGGTTGTGTATGAAGAAGAAGTACATCATGATGTTGATGCTTATCCAAGGACCAAAACAACTTGGAAATGACATCGACGTTTACTTCAGGCTACTAGTGAAAGAACTACAAACATTGTGAAAAGAGAAAGTGGTAAGGGTATGTGATGCGTATAAAAATGGGTCATTCGATCTATGTGCATTGTTACTCCTTACCATCCAAGATTATCCAGCACTTGCTAACGCTTTGGGGTAGAATACAAAGGGAGCCAAAGCCCGTGTCTCATGCATAGATGATACCACGAGTGTTTGGCTTCTGTTCTCGCGCAAAACCGTATACATGCATCATCAGAGGTTCTTGATAAGAAATCACCCTTATCGTAACATGAAGGAACAGTTCGATGGGAATACAGAAAGAGGTGCCAAACCAAGGCCTTTTACCGGTGATGAGGTCAGTGAGATGGTCAAGGATGTGAATGTCGTGCTTGGCAAGGGACAGAAATGAGAAGAACTTGTGGAAGAAAAAAATCAGTTTTTTAGGACTTACCTTATTGGAAGTATCTAGATATACGTCACTGCATTGATGTCATGCACATCGGGAAGAACGTGTGTGACAACGTCCTTGGTATGTTACTCAACATGAAAGACAAAATGAAGGATGGCATCAAGTCACGAATAGATATGGTCCATTTAAGCATCAGACCAGAGTTGGCTCCAGTAAAAAAAGATAAAGGCCACACATATCTCGCACCTGCTTATTACACTTTATCCAAGAAGGAAATAATTAAGTTCTCAGAGTTCTTGTACAGGCTCAAAGTTCCATCTGGTTGTTGCGCAAACATCAGGAGTCTTGTTTCAATGGAAGATAAGTAACTAATTGGCATGAATTCACACAATTGCCATGTAATGATGACACAGATGCTCCCGGTGGCAATCAGAAATATTCTGCCAAAAGAATTTTGAGAGGTCATCATGAGGCTACGTGATTTCTTCAACACAATTTCTCTGAAGATCATATATCCGGATACACTGGATGATCTGCAAGAGGAGGTTGTGAAGACTCTATGCTAGCTTGAGATGTTCTTTCCACCCTCATTCTTCGATGTCAAGGTCCATCTCATTACACACCTTGTGTACAAGATAAAGATGGGCGGACCTGTGTTTCTACATAGCATGTATCTGTTCGAGCGGTTCATGGGAGTACTCAAGCACTATGTTCGGAATTGGTATCGGCCTAAGGCTAGTATTGTAGAAGGTTATACCTTGGAGAAGGTGGTTGAATTTTGCACTGATTACATGCAGAACTCATAGCCTATCGGTGTGCCTAGGTCTCACCATGAGGGAAGGCTATTTGGAAAAGGGACTCTCAGAAAAAAAAAGTCAGCTAGAAGGATACTCATTTATTTGACATAGCCCATTTTACAGTCTTGCAGCACATAAAAATAGTTTCCCCTTATGTTGAAGAACACATGAACAAGCTGCAGTAAGAGTTCCCAAAAGTGTCATACAGTTGGATCTTGAACAAGCACAGCTAGATATTCAGCCAATGGTTGCAGAACCTTATCGTAGACGGGCTGACAGATGACACGTTAACGTGGTTGGCAAAAGGGCCATCATTTACAGTTCATACTTGGCAAGCATACAACATCAATGGCTACATGTTCTACATGAAGGATAGAGATGACAAGACCACATTTCAGAATAGCTCTATCTGAGTAGAAGCCATCGATATAGATGGCAAGAAGGAAAGATATGAGAGCTTGACTACGTGACATTCTCGATTCCATTGTTCAAGTGCAAATGGGTCGATCTCAGACATGTCCAAGTCGACAATTACGGCTCGACATATGTCAACATCAGCAAAGTGGGATACATAAATGGACCCTTCATTTTAGCCTCCCAAGCTACCCAAATTTTCTATGTGAAAGACCTCGTACATAAGAACTATCATGTAGTGATGTATGGAAAAATGAGGATCGTAGGAGTTGAGAATGTTATCGACGAGGATGAATACAATCAGTTCGATGACTTGCCACCTATTGGAGAACGCATAAGAGTTGACGAGCAAGACCATGAAGAAACTTGCAACCTATGAGAAGATCATTCCGATGGGATAGTTTACAAAGGAAATCATGTAGTGGAATGATGAATAATTTTGAATTTGATACTCTTTTGAATATGTAATCGTTTGAACTAATGAAATTTTGTAGTGCAGTTGTCGCAGAAATTTGAATTTGAGATTCATTTTGAATATGTAATCATTTGAACTATATATGATTTATTAACTGTAGGTTATAAAAATTATTGAAAAAATGGGGTGGCCAAGGATCGAACTCAGAACCACAGATGCTACGAGGTTACCAATTCAGCTAGAATAGTATGTTGGAAGGATGCACACATAACAATCCTTTAGTGTAGCGAACGTTATAAAAATTACTGAAAAAATAGGGTGGCCGAGGATCAAACTCAGAACCACAAGAGACAGCTGCTAAGAGGTTACCAGTTGAGCTAGAGCAGGATGTTGGAAGGGTATGCGCACCAGAACCTTAAGTATACAAATGCAAAACCTCATCACACACAGTCCTCGTTAAAAACACATGTGCGATGTGAGACACATCGTACACGGTCCAGATAAGAGCCCCGAGTGCGATGTGAATGATCTAGACCATGCGTATGTGAGCCACATCGCACATGGTTCAGGTCAGAGCGCCATGTGCAATGTGAGTCACATCACATGCGGACCGAACCAGATAACCGTGTGTGATATGCTTTGTTCATATGGCCCGCGCAATAGGTACTAAGTCACCCAACACACTGATCACAAATTTCCCAAACGTTTCGCCTTCATGCGCGCCGCCTCGCCCTAATTTCCGCCGCCTCTACCTCCACCTCCTCGTCGATAGTCCCCAAGCCGTCCCCGTCCTGGAGCGCCACTGACCCATCCCCAACCCATCCCGGAGTGCCACCGACTCATCCCCGTCCCGTAACGTCAACTCCCCGTCCTCAACCGCCTCCCTGAGCACCTCCCTCTGCCTCCCCGAGCGCCTCCCTCCGCCTCCCCAACTGCTAGGTTTTTTCTTCCTGCCCTTTCTTGCTAGGTTCATTGTTAGATTATTGCTGGGTTTATTGAGGATTGCTAGGTAATTGCTGAGGATTGTGTACTTGACAGCCATGTTGGAGTAGGGCTTGCTCATGAGATTATTGTTAGATTATGCTAGATG